>CAJQUW010011677.1:0-53768 GCA_907163375.1 Prostheceraeus crozeri | reverse complement strand
AGGAGCTTAGCGGACGATAACTGATTTATTGTCTTGCATATCTTTCATATCACCTGTTTTTTCAAGTGAAATCAAAAATATGTAAGCCGTCAAGTTTGGCGGTTCGTCCAAGTAAATGCGGATGAAAACGTCTTTGTGGAAATTTGCTGAGCTTGCAGCTGCTGTCCACAGTTGCCCTCCATCCAGTGCTGGTACGGAGCGAGTATTCATCAGCTTATACGCACCGACACACACAAAACTGAGAAACCGTCTTTCACACCCCGTGTTGTGAAGATTGTAACAGTTCACTTAGCTCTATAGATGATGACATTGACTTGGTTGTGAACGAGTGAAGGAATGTTGTAATGATTGGGGTAATCATCTTGTTCAAAAGCCTACTCATTTGCTTTTATAGGCCCATATTAAGTAAGAAGATGATGCAAATTTGTGTAGAGATGTAATTAAGGAGTTGTTATGTTTAGACTTTTGCACTAGCAGATTTATTTTTTTAATTGTTTTCTGATTTTCGTTAAATACACACGTATGTACAGTTTTCAACAGATATCCTGATATTATTTACATGTAGGCCCAGTTCTTCTTTTTATATTTGTGCCTTCCTTCTGTACCAGATGAGAATATCTGTCAATTTCAGACTGATCAAACCAAAATATATTTGCGTAGCGAGTACATGTGCATGTATTCCAAATTCATGGCATTATCAAAACTTGACATGACTAGACTACCGTATGTCATTGACCTTGAACAGTCCGGTTAATATCAAATGATTGTAACTGAGCAATGCTAACTAATTCAAATATGCCATATCAAAAGGTCGGTTGATAATTTCGTTATATATAGAGCTATCTAAATCTGTATATAATTGCACGTAATATTAAATGGCAGATCTATAGCATTGGTCGGCCATCTGCGAAAATGTTTAAAAAAATGAACTCGCTGGGAAAAAAATTGACTTGGTCCTGCGAAAAATTGAACCTTGTAATTCTTACATTTAAATGAACCTATGTTGTCTTATAGAATAAACACTGGTCTACAGGATGGAAAAGGCAAACTAATAACAACTAATTAGCATGTTATTCATTACGTTATCATTTAGTTAAAGCTTCATATTATTCACAGCGTCTTACATCTTGTAACAGATTCAGTAAAATAAAAGAATTGCAGCAGTAGTTCCGAGCATCTACTGAATTACTGTGGATGTTGTAACCGCATACGAAGCTGTCAAAGCCATGTTTAAGAAGTTGCCGATAGTTCTATAGAAGAATGATAACCGACTTGATTTCAAATAATTTTTCAATTGATGTATAGACAAAACAAATAAAATTCAAATTAATATGAGTATTGTTGTCGGATATATGCATTGAAATTCATTTTGTACACTCGCTCGATGCCTGAAATTCTGAACGCAACTGGAGTCATTTGAAGCGCTCCACACTTCCTATACGATTTACTCATATTTTTGATATTCAGCTAACGATGCAACGGCTCTGATGGATGCAGAAAACACAATGTCTAGCCTTGTGTTATCAGTTGCATTGCCATTAAGTTGTCCAAAATATCCTCGAACAGCTGGTGGTTTTTAAGATCACCCGAAAAGATCAAATCAAGCGATGAGTGATGTTAAATGAATGTACTCTCATCTTACAAACGGTTCTTACCTTCCATTCAGAAAATTTGAAAGCGCATTCTAAAGACGTGGATGCTGCAAAAAATGTACCCCATTTTATACCAGATAGGCAGAAAATTTCATAGCTGACCCTGGAAAATAGACTGTTATGGAATTTTCTCTTAAATGATGCAAAGTCCATAAAAATGAAATGTCCGAATCTCGAGACATCTGTTTTGGATCAACAGTGTGTGAGCGTTGACCTAGCTGCCGACAATCAGTTCTGCCCATAGAAATAAACTGTTTATCAGAAGTTAACAATTTTATCTTTTTAGTTGTCTGTTTATTGTTGTCAATTTCTATGGTTCTGCCACACGTTGCCAACCACAGACAGTCTTCGTAAAAAAGTGTCGTTGGCCAAGCGGCATTCCAAGGCTTGTTTTAAAGAACAAGAGGACAGATCACCATCAAAAAAAGTGGAAAAAGTTACAGCAAAAAAAGGAAAATAATTTTGTGACAATAAATTCGATGCTTCAGAGCACTAAGAGATAAAAGATAGAGGCATCGGACAAAAAGAAACACACGAGGGAATGGAAAACATTAATATGATGTAGAACTATCGAGCCGGAGTTGATAATACTGCAGGAAAGCACATTTTGTTCTGCTCGAATTAGATTCATTGGCACACAAGTTTTCGGTCTAAGACCTTCGTCTGTTGCAGAAATAGTGTGATCATCAGATTATTGCGACTACCAATTATTCCTGCAATTTCCTGCAAACAGATGCAAAAATTTTGTTGCTTGTGCAGTCGCCGCCAATGATCGACTTCAGTTCCTCCAGGTGCCTGGAAATTTGGGGTGGACCTATACCCTCAAGCTCGATGCATTCCGAGACGGAGAGAATTGATGGGAAATATCAGTGCAATATTAATGGAAAACCAAGCAAGACAGCAGCGTGAGGAGCAGGAGGAGTCAATGGAAAGAGAACATCATACTTGATCATACTCAGAGACATCATGCTCAATGTTTTCATGTATATGATTGTTGCATCTTTACAAGTTAAGATTTCCACACCGCTGAATTTCTGCATCATCCACTTTTTCTCTTTCGATCCGTAATTATTACTTGTTTTCTTTTGATGAAAACTTCTGCTTTCTGTCAATTGCTGATTGGTTTATTTCCTTTTGTTGTGACCTTCCTGTCAGCGCCTGTTATCAACTGGAACGGATCATGTCTTAAATGACATGTAATAACAAGAATTTTTGTTGTAAAATTTTTGTTGGTGGTTTAGTTGTAAGGTTAGTGACTTTTGACTATATTTGCTGCATGCACATGTATGTAGGCTACTAGCTGATAAGATGGATTCGGTAACAAAATGCCAGTTTTATAATTTAGGTAGTTAAGTATCAACAAAATGGCTCCTAAGAAACAGTAGATGGCAGTAGTAGCAAGTTTCTGAAATCAGATATTTGCGAAAAATCTTTTGTGAGTCATCACTGACGGAACGTAGTTACTTTCGAAAAATCTGGCTTATTACAAGAAAGCACTTAGTTGCGGAGATTGCACAAGACATTTTGAAAAATCAGTTTGTCCCGACAGATATTGGGCGTTGGTCAAGTTTTGATAAGAGCGGTGTTTTACTCTTCATAATCATGAAATATGATACTGTAATTTGCTGGTATTAGTGGGCCTGCGAAAATTTTGTAGAGCTGCGAAAAAAATGGAAAAATCTCTGGACCGACCACTGATCTATAGATAAAAGTGAAAAACTTAAGTGCATGTATTTTTTTCATTGGAATTTTTGATTTAATTGTGTAATAGTTGTTCTGTAAATGTAAAACGATTATGTTGATCAGTCTGTACTTAATCCCTTCTTTGTAGATGGTTGTTTTCCCATTACACGGATTCTCTCAATTGCATTGGATGTTTGGGCTTTTCTGCAGCTCATTTAAAGTGGTCTCGTTATTCCTGGTAAGTTGCAATTATTATGATCATTTAACAGGCATTTTTGTGTGGATTGACGTTGAAGGTGGTCGTTTTCCCGTATACACATGTTCTTCCAATTCCATTGAAAGTCATAATTGGTGCTTCTGAGTTTGGCAGCTCATTCTCTACTTGTATATTAAAGTATGTATTTTAAAAGAGGAACCATTTTCAAAATTTGTGGCTGTTTGAAAATGGGATTAGGTCATTCTCTTTTCTCTGCAGCTCAGAAATTCTAAGTCGTTACATGACTTTCATCATTTAGTGTACGATGTAGATAATATAAAAGGAGTTTATCGAATATTGATAGATATAAAACACGTGATTACATAATGAACTAGAAATAAGAATGGAAATAAATGATCACTTTAAGTAATCGAAAATTGCCGATGCTGTTGAAAATATATTCCCAAACTTTCGTCTGTCTCAGACCGCGTCAGGGGACGACGAAAATTTGAGAATATATTTTCAACTCAAATAGCATCGGCTATTTATGCGGAACAATTAAATGATTATTTGAAAATGAGATTCTATTCATCTACACTTTGGTCATCTTAAATCCATAAAGAATGTGTCTAATGATCCGCGCGTGTCCCGAAATTTGAAAGCGACAAGTGTGAATTTTTGGAAAACCTGGTATACAGTTGCTATCATGTATTCATAAAAGGTGACTTAATCAGTAAAAGTCAACCATCAAATGTCAATTTTGAGTAAGCCCCTCCCCCTCCTATTTGACGTCAATTGCAAGCAGCCCCTACAATGTTTTTAAAATAACATGTAATTTTTGTTTCTTTGCAGGTGGTTAATGCTCGTGGTGATCTCCACATTTGATGCTTTACTTCCTTTGTCCTCTATAACTTTCGGTACTCGCTGCTGATCACTGCGTCAATGTGTGCAATTGGATTGATTATCTATGGTTGATCTTTCAATATTTCGTGCGAATTGTATGGGATGAATACTGTGAAATAATCTTTTTGTTTTTGGAATCCATTGAGTTTATGCATGTCATACTTGTGTGTCAGAATCTTCGACATCAAACGTAGTTATCATTTTATTACTATACATATATGGCCCCTTGAAGTGTCAGTGGCTGTTTATGATGCCAAATTATACCGATGACTTACTGATAATCATTACATCAATCGTGTATATGCATTTTTCAAGTCTTGCGATGTCCTAACGTTATGTCACCATGATTATCGTGAATGCTTCGTGAATTTGTCGTCTATGAATGTATTGCATTTCATATATATTAGACCCAGTATAGCATGGATTATACAGTGAGATTATATCAACTTCATAATACACGCATGTGTCTTAGTGTATCCATCATTTCCGTGTGTAATTCCAGTTCATAGAATCCTAGAAGCCAGCTAACAGGTCTCTTAAAGGCGAATTAGATGTAATTTTTCTGTTGGATACTGAATTTAATTCTGTTTTTAATCAAGTTATAAATTTTGTTAGAGTAAACCCCAGAACTTTGAATTGGCTGCTGCAGCTGTGCCTGGGATAAAAGTATGTAAAACAATTCAATTTTAATTTTTTGAATTGACTCTTTTGAAGGTTTGTTCTGTTTTTCTTTTATGCAACTTAATTTAGCTTTTATTATCCAATTTCAGAAGAATCTCAATGTTTGTAAAGAGAAAGACTAGAAGCCTCTGTCAGAAACCGTCTTTCACACCCCGTGTTGTGAAGATTGTAACAGTTCACTTAGCTCTATAGATGATGACATTGACTTGGTTGTGAACGAGTGAAGGAATGTTGTAATGATTGGGGTAATCATCTTGTTCAAAAGCCTACTCATTTGCTTTTATAGGCCCATATTAAGTAAGAAGATGATGCAAATTTGTGTAGAGATGTAATTAAGGAGTTGTTATGTTTAGACTTTTGCACTAGCAGATTTATTTTTTTAATTGTTTTCTGATTTTCGTTAAATACACACGTATGTACAGTTTTCAACAGATATCCTGATATTATTTACATGTAGGCCCAGTTCTTCTTTTTATATTTGTGCCTTCCTTCTGTACCAGATGAGAATATCTGTCAATTTCAGACTGATCAAACCAAAATATATTTGCGTAGCGAGTACATGTGCATGTATTCCAAATTCATGGCATTATCAAAACTTGACATGACTAGACTACCGTATGTCGTTGACCTTGAACAGTCCGGTTAATATCAAATGATTTTAACTGAGCAATGCTAACTAATTCAAATATGCCATATCAAAAGGTCGGTTGATAATTTCGTTACCGGTATATATAGAACTATCTTAATCTGTATATAATTGCACGTAATATTAAATGGCAGATCTATAGCAGTGGTCGGGCCAGCTGCGAAAATTTTGCAAAGGCAGGACATTTGCGGTTAGATGTCTTGTCTGCTGTCTCTCTACATTCTGCATTTGAAATGTTGTGACTGACTTTACTTCTATGAAGCACATGCCGGTATCATTGAACGATCACAGGAGGAGATAATCAATACCGTGATGATTCACTTCTCTTAATCTTCTACTGTTGTAAATAAGTTTATCTCATGCTCATCAGCATCATAATTTATTTTGAACAAAATGGTTTTGAAAGCAGTTTTAAAGCGTTGTTTCCACATTTTTCTGTTCGCCCGTTTGACGTTTGATATTAGAGATCAGAGATGGAAACGGGTCATGTATTGTGACCCGCAGACCCATTTCCATCTCTGTTAGAAATACAATATGAGTTACATGAATGTATCAGACCATCCTAACACTAGCAGAAAACACTTGCTTTAGACATGCAGTGAATGAAGTCAGTATTCTTTGGTTTACTATCGATTGAAGTTAAATCATTATTTGAATGAATATCAAAAACAAGTGTTTTGAAAAATGTTCCAGCGTAGCCTCTCCATTTCCAAGTCTACCAACAAGGTCTTAAAGAGCCCCCACAGGTTTCCAGACACTATATCCATGCTCTATTCCACGCTATATAAATGGCACAGTGTTGGCCAAAAGAATTGCGTGAAATAGCTGGAAATCAATTACAATGAAGAAGGATTTTTTTCTTCACAAACTTGGTTCCGTACAAATCTTGAATTGCAAATTCAATGCACATGTTCCATTTTGTTCCATTTACTTGTGCCTTGACTTACAACAATTGCTAACGTGAAAGTGTGAATAGCCTTGATGTCTGACTTACTTTCATTTTTAATTCGCGGTTTTCTTACGTATAATGTGCATGTAAATTCTATACAACTAATGATTTTCATTGAGTCAATGAATATATACGACTGCAATTGTCACTGTATGCATAAACTACACGTTGATGCATCCCTGCACATTTGCGTGACTTTGAAAACAATGCATTTCCAGAAGGCAGTTGAAGACGGCAGACTCGTGTGAAATTTGGAACTAGAAATTTCTGTGATATGAAGATAAATATCTGTGTTAACTAACATATTTCAAAGTATAGAAATTGTCCACTGAGTGGTGATACGATGTTGCAACATGCGGAGATCGGGAAGTTGTACGTACATGCGCATGCAGTCCATATAGTGACCAATTTCAAGAACTGATGCTTCTGTTTGCTAAGATCCCGTTACAGAATTTGTATTTCCCATGACTGAAAAGATATTATTAGACACTATTGCCAAGGAAATATTAGTAGAATGATGAAAAGTGTTTTTCAAGCTTGAGTTTGCAAGACTGCCAACCTCCCTTTCAGGTCTATGAAGAAGGCCTCCTCAGAGAGGCACTATCGCCCAGTCGACGTACATCATTAGCTGGATTGTCAGCCGCGGCCTCTGGAGCACGAAGAAGATCCATTGCTTTGACCAATGCTGTTCGAAGACCGTCAAGCGCTGCTCCTACAGGACAGCGATCACGTTCTACCTCTCGTGTCGGTCTGCAGCGAGCACTGTCGCCTCATGCAGTGAGTTTTCAAGTCAATTCATTGACACAGCTGCCCTGCTGAGCTTCCTCTGTCTCTCTGTTGTAGATCAGCAGCACCGGTCGAAGTGAATCAGCAGGATGTATGAAGTCGATGGAGGAGTGGGATGGAAATAAGGAGTTTCTGTCTGAAGAGCACATTCAAGTACACAATATTCCTCTTGTGGAACCAGGTCGTTGGAATGACGTGTGAACCGCCTGAAATTACTTACAACTCTGGTGCTGCTTTCATTTGTACAGAATTCCGATTTCCCGGTTTCTCCACTTTCAATAAATATTCCGCAATTTCATTCTCATGATTGAAAATGCATTCCTAGACACTACTGTCAAACTATAGTCAGTAGCGTGAGAAAAGTCCTATACATGCTACAGATGGGAAAGTTCAAAATCGCAATTCTGTGTAAATGATAGGCCATTGACTTACGATGAGTTAGGAACCAAGAGTTTCTTTGTATTAGCGTGTCAGAAATGGCACTCATCAGCTGGTGCACTCGCATTTGTTGTCGTCATTCACTTTTGTACCTATCTAGCTATTGAAAATCATGCGCCGTTTGCAATTTCACAGCTGCTAACTTATGGTGCCAATATTGACGTGTAGATCAAGCCTATAGATTATATTCTATGATTTTCCTTCACTTGTAAATATATCTCTTATTTCGCTTCTCTTAGAGCGTATTTTCTATCTGTCATTCTGGTTTTCATAGTATTTAGACGCCTTGTCAAGTAGGCCAGTGTTTGATGTGGAAATAAAGCAATTATGCGGACATTACATTCTTAATTGTTTTCTCCAAGTCAACGGGTTACAGCACATCGCGACCAAGTCATTGACTTTTGTCCGTAAAAATTGAAGAATAATGATTCCGGTCAGGGTGTGAATAAGTTGATTGATATGAGAACCGACTGTACAGCACTAGGTGACATGCCACGCTCAATCACGCGTAATTACACACGACCCTAAACATCCGTGGCTATGCGTGACATTGCTGCAACATCTGTCGGCAATCCTGTTATATACCCTAGTAGCCCAGCCATGGACACAGAATCCATGATCGATGATTCCAATAAATCCATGGAAAATTCAAAATTGAAAATCATTGTTGGTAAGCATGTTTAATGATTGGAAAGCTTATATGCATTGTCAAAATACATCGATTATCATTATTGAACCAAAAATACGCAATTACAATATCTTAAAAACTTGCATTGATGATTCATGAATAAATCTCGGTTGAACATTGATGATAAATTCGCATTGATAAAACAAAGATTATTCAAAATTGAAAATCATTGTTGGTGAGCATGTTTAATGATTGGAAAGCTGATATGCATTGTCAAAATACATCGATTATCATTATTGAACCAAAAATACGCAATTATAATATCTTAAAAACTTGCATTGATGATTCATGCATAAATCCCGGTTGAACATTGATGACAAATTCGCATTGATAAAATAAGGATTATTCTTTTCAATTCTTACAGTATTCCCGGGTTGAAAAAACCGAGATAATATATCTAATATATGACTGATGGTGACAAATTTTACAAATATTAGATAATTGTTTTATAAAACAATCAAATACTGCATATTTGATATTTTTTAATAATTTTTGATACATCTTTGACTATTATTTGACAAATATTATCATAATCACCTAAATGTTCATATCTGAAACATTTTACAAATATTTATAAATTAATTTGTTGATGTAACAAAAATATTCCTGCATATTTATGTAATTGTTAGCATTAAACAGTGCAGTAAGCGGACTTCTGAACTGATGTGTTTAGCTACATGATAACAATGTTTACGTGAAATGATTGAAAAATCACAACTTTTTATCACTAGCCAGCAGCTGGTGTCAAAACGGAACCGAATCTCCAAGACAAACACGTGAACAATGGAATTGAACTTGAACAGTGTAACTTGCACTAGCGAAGTCGATGAACATGCAGTTTGATTTCACAGACAAGCACAATAGCAGCACCCATATTCCCCATACTTCATTAATAATTGCAGCTCTACATTAATATGAGCGTTTGTTTCTTCCTTGCCGCCTTCAGTCGAGGACTTCTGTATAATACGATCGAGTGACGTCATAACAACATCAATCTTGCCTTACACGTAGGATCATTGCTTTATAGAGTGACTCACGCATAGAGTGCGCGTGCCCTCAACGTTGCCTCAACGTCCATGGCGCGCACTGACTTACTTTGCGTTTCCTTTAACAATGCGTGACCTTACTGTCTGGCCATACTGCTGCGCTCGTTTCGATATGCGCTCCTCAGTCGAACAGAAGGGCTGTGAATTGTAAAGCTTTCACTGGATGTGCCAACGACTTTTCATGCTGATTCTTTACATTGGCAAACTATGATTTCGTGAATCTTCTTCGAACTAAAGGAAGTATGATAGAAGATGTGTGAATCGAATACCTGTGTGACTCAATTTCTGCCGATTCTATCAAGTTTACGTGCTGGAGGCCTCGTAAAAGAAGGTAAGACGATCACTCAAGTTATTATTAGGCCAAGTTATTATTCCATGAAGTGCGAGTTAAATTGTATTTTAGCTGTAAGCGTACACCTTCATGGTCTCCTTTTTGAAATAATGTGCTTGAGATTGAAAAAAATTTAACATTTTAGACCTACCGGTGCTAAAGTTTTTGATTTAAAAACAATCAATATTTTTCTGAAATTCAGTAGGAAAGTTCAAGCGTCGCATCATTTTCAGCGTGATCATTTTTATGCTGTGCTTCAATTGAGGGTTCCATTTCTTTTTCTCACTCTGACCCGGGTTTCATTCGGGAATAGATATTGGAGAATGTGACACGGCTGTTTTAGACCGGGTAGGAATTCAAAAACAGCTTATGTTTTACTCCTTGTTCATCCGGTAGATGTAGTGCGTACTAGGTTTACAGCATCAAGGTTTCAGGTAGTATCAGGCAAGGAAACTAAGTAGGCCAATTGATAGAGGGTAACATTATAAATTGGAAATTAGTAAGATTTCTGCAATTTTTTAAGTGTCATGCTAAAATCATGAATCTTATGAAATTGAAAAACATGATATTATAATATACTATAAAATGAACCAACACATGAGGTCTTGAAATGAAACCTTATTTTCTCAACCACTGAAACGAAATTTAATGCGCACATTCTGCGGTCATGACTCAAAATAATTCAGAAAGCAACGCCACTGTGCTCGGTTTATACAGCATGTTTGAGACGAATAGTAGGTGGATACTTGCTTTTTCTAGATGAGGCTGCATGAATCCAAATGGTCCCATCCCTGATTAAGAAATAGGGCTCAAGCTAGCTACATTAGACGGCTGACAAAATGGACCTCATTTGTGATTTAGCTGGTTATAAAAGTAAATCGTCTAATTTTCATAACGACTGATATGTCAGAGCTTCCGAATGTTTTGTAATCCTGGATATTTTATGGCAAATGATATTGATCGGCAGTCGCGGGTATATAATACTGAGTCTATTGTGAAGTACTTATGTTGCATTCTTAATATTTTTTTGAATTGTGTTTGCATGCAATACATTATTATAATTATGTCTGCTTCTATTTGTTGAATAGGGTTATTAGAGGGCTATATGGGTTATTCGGGCTATAAAGGGTCTATTCGAGGTCGTAATTGTTACCTGGGTTTATACTTCCTACTTATTGTCAAAGTGAATGTATTTTGAACCAGTCCTCAGTATGTGGATTGTGCCATGTACACGTAAGTCATCATGTAATTTGTGTCACAATATATGGGTTCTCTGACAATCATGTACTACCGGTATCTACCTAGTTTGGGGGAGGAGTGTACAGTCACAGCCACTGGTTGACTGGATTATCATCACCTCGCTAGAATTCAATAATAATCAATAACTTGATACAGTAATGTGTAATACAATAACTGGAATTCAGCAATATTTTGATGAAAACATTTTAAACATATTCATCACTCAAAAATTTTAAATTGATAAGATTTCAATACCGCGTTGAACCAGCCTTTGCTCCCAAGACTGTGAATTCACTGTCACATATTCAACCAGTATTTAACAGAATTCTGTGGTGACTATTTGGTACCACACATTTTAATTGTCTATTTCATTGCTTTTACTTTGACTACAACCAATTAAGTCTTCTATGAAATCCTCGCACGACGACTTACAGTCGTTGGCAGCTCAGAACTAATTTATGACGAAGTTATCTAAGGATCACTTATCAAAAGTAGCGGGCACTATAACAGATCTTGGGTCTTCATATGCGTCTCTAAATTAGTTTAGACAACTAAGAAGTATCTCAGTCATAGTGAATTTATTGGTCATTCTTATTTGCAAATGATTGTAGAATTTGAATTTAAAAATTAAATACCATGACTGCAGCCTTCAAAAATTGATATTGATAGAGAGCATGCAACTTCGCATAACAGGGATAAAAATCTTAAGCGGATACGCGTTTCCGTCAGTGTCCCTTGAAAGGCTATAATGAATTTTTTTAATTTTCTATTTAGGGCCCACGGAATTATAGAGGATTCCGTGTTAGGGCCCTTCAAAAGTTGATTTTTTGTCAGAGCCCCTAACTGCCCGTTCACATCCCCGCATATATAGGTAATGTACGTTTATGTAGGCCGACCAATTAATTGCAATAATTTTATCCAAAAATCAAATGGATTGTCAGCTTAATTTCGTCAATTGATAAATTAATTAATTGCACCTAATTGTAGCAAATCCCTAGCAATTATTTGAAATTAATTTTTCATTTCCCCTGTTTATCAGTGATGTTTGCGCTCGGTGAAGGTTTCTTTCTTGAAGACCATTATTTATCAGGGTACAGTCAGAAGTCAGGTAACATCTAAATCTGCTTGTCGTCGGTAAAAGGATAAAGGAGCTTAGCGGACGATAACTGATTTATTGTCTTGCATATCTTTCATATCACCTGTTTTTTCAAGTGAAATCAAAAATATGTAAGCCGTCAAGTTTGGCGGTTCGTCCAAGTAAATGCGGATGAAAACGTCTTTGTGGAAATTTGCTGAGCTTGCAGCTGCTGTCCACAGTTGCCCTCCATCCAGTGCTGGTACGGAGCGAGTATTCATCAGCTTATACGCACCGACACACACAAAACTGAGAAACCGTCTTTCACACCCCCGTGTTGTGAAGATTGTAACAGTTCACTTAGCTCTATAGATGATGACATTGACTTGGTTGTGAACGAGTGAAGGAATGTTGTAATGATTGGGGTAATCATCTTGTTCAAAAGCCTACTCATTTGCTTTTATAGGCCCATATTAAGTAAGAAGATGATGCAAATTTGTGTAGAGATGTAATTAAGGAGTTGTTATGTTTAGACTTTTGCACTAGCAGATTTATTTTTTTAATTGTTTTCTGATTTTCGTTAAATACACACGTATGTACAGTTTTCAACAGATATCCTGATATTATTTACATGTAGGCCTAGTTCTTCTTTTTATATTTGTGCCTTCTTTCTGTACCAGATGAGAATATCTGTCAATTTCAGACTGATCAAACCAAAATATATTTGCGTAGCGAGTACATGTGCATGTATTCCAAATTCATGGCATTATCAAAACTTGACATGACTAGACTACCGTATGTCGTTGACCTTGAACAGTCCGGTTAATATCAAATGATTTTAACTGAGCAATGCTAACTAATTCAAATATGCCATATCAAAAGGTCGGTTGATAATTTCGTTACCGGTATATATAGAACTATCTTAATCTGTATATAATTGCACGTAATATTAAATGGCAGATCTATAGCAGTGGTCGGGCCAGCTGCGAAAATTTTGCGAAAATGTTTAAAAAAATGAACTTGCTGCGAAAAAAATTGACTTGGTCCTGCGAAAAATTGAACCTTGTAATTCTTACATTTAAATGAACCTATGTTGTCTTATAGAATAAACACTGGTCTACAGGATGGAAAAGGCAAACTAATAACAACTAATTAGCATGTTATTCATTACGTTATCATTTAGTTAAAGCTTCATTCATATTATTCACAGCGTCTTACATCTTGTAACAGGTTCAGTAAAATAAAAGAATTGCAGCAGTAGTTCCGAGCATCTACTGAGTTACTGTGGATGTTGTAACCGCATACGAAGCTGTCAAAGCCATGTTTAAGAAGTTGCCGATAGTTCTATAGAAGAATGATAACCGACTTGATTTCAAATAATTTTTCAATTGATGTATAGACAAAACAAATAAAATTCAAATTAATATGAGTATTGTTGTCGGATATATGCATTGAAATTCATTTTGTACACTCGCTCGATGCCTGAAATTCTGAACGCAACTGGAGTCATTTGAAGCGCTCCACACTTCCTATACGATTTACTCATATTTTTGATATTCAGCTAACGATGCAACGGCTCTGATGGATGCAGAAAACACAATGTCTAGCCTTGTGTTATCAGTTGCATTGCCATTAAGTTGTCCAAAGTATCCTCGAACAGCTGGTGGTTTTTAAGATCACCCGAAAAGATCAAATCAAGCGATGAGTGATGTTAAATGAATGTACTCTCATCTTACAAACGGTTCTTACCTTCCATTCAGAAAATTTGAAAGCGCATTCTAAAGACGTGGATGCTGCAAAAAATGTACCCCATTTTATACCAGATAGGCAGAAAATTTCATAGCTGACCCTGGAAAATAGACTGTTATGGAATTTTCTCTTAAATGATGCAAAGTCCATAAAAATGAAATGTCCGAATCTCGAGACATCTGTTTTGGATCAACAGTGTGTGAGCGTTGACCTAGCTGCCGACAATCAGTTCTGCCCATAGAAATAAACTGTTTATCAGAAGTTAACAATTTTATCTTTTTAGTTGTCTGTTTATTGTTGTCAATTTCTATGGTTCTGCCACACGTTGCCAACCACAGACAGTCTTCGTAAAAAAGTGTCGTTGGCCAAGCGGCATTCCAAGGCTTGTTTTAAAGAACAAGAGGACAGATCACCATCAAAAAAAGTGGAAAAAGTTACAGCAAAAAAAGGAAAATAATTTTGTGACAATAAATTCGATGCTTCAGAGCACTAAGAGATAAAAGATAGAGGCATCGGACAAAAAGAAACACACGAGGGAATGGAAAACATTAATATGATGTAGAACTATCGAGCCGGAGTTGATAATACTGCAGGAAAGCACATTTTGTTCTGCTCGAATTAGATTCATTGGCACACAAGTTTTCGGTCTAAGACCTTCGTCTGTTGCAGAAATAGTGTGATCATCAGATTATTGCGACTACCAATTATTCCTGCAATTTCCTGCAAACAGATGCAAAAATTTTGTTGCTTGTGCAGTCGCCGCCAATGATCGACTTCAGTTCCTCCAGGTGCCTGGAAATTTGGGGTGGACCTATACCCTCAAGCTCGATGCATTCCGAGACGGAGAGAATTGATGGGAAATATCAGTGCAATATTAATGGAAAACCAAGCAAGACAGCAGCGTGAGGAGCAGGAGGAGTCAATGGAAAGAGAACATCATACTTGATCATACTCAGAGACATCATGCTCAATGTTTTCATGTATATGATTGTTGCATCTTTACAAGTTAAGATTTCCACACCGCTGAATTTCTGCATCATCCACTTTTTCTCTTTCGATCCGTAATTATTACTTGTTTTCTTTTGATGAAAACTTCTGCTTTCTGTCAATTGCTGATTGGTTTATTTCCTTTTGTTGTGACCTTCCTGTCAGCGCCTGTTATCAACTGGAACGGATCATGTCTTAAATGACATGTAATAACAAGAATTTTTGTTGTAAAATTTTTGTTGGTGGTTTAGTTGTAAGGTTAGTGACTTTTGACTATATTTGCTACATGCATATGTATGTATTAGCTGATAAGATGGATTCGGTAACAAAATGCCAGTTTTATAATTTAGGTAGTTAAGTATCAACAAAATGGCTCCTAAGAAACAGTAGATGGCAGTAGTAGCAAGTTTCTGAAATCAGATATTTGCGAAAAATCTTTTGTGAGTCATCACTGACGGAACGTAGTTACTTTCGAAAAATCTGGCTTATTACAAGAAAGCACTTAGTTGCGGAGATTGCACAAGACATTTTGAAAAATCAGTTTGTCCCGACAGATATTGGGCGTTGGTCAAGTTTTGATAAGAGCGGTGTTTTACTCTTCATAATCATGAAATATGATACTGTAATTTGCTGGTATTAGTAGGCCTGCGAAAATTTTGTAGAGCTGCGAAAAAAATGGAAAAATCTCTGGACCGACCACTGATCTATAGATAAAAGTGAAAAACTTAAGTGCATGTATTTTTTTCATTGGAATTTTTGATTTAATTGTGTAATAGTTGTTCTGTAAATGTAAAACGATTATGTTGATCAGTCTGTACTTAATCCCTTCTTTGTAGATGGTTGTTTTCCCATTACACGGATTCTCTCAATTGCATTGGATGTTTGGGCTTTTCTGCAGCTCATTTAAAGTGGTCTCGTTATTCCTGGTAAGTTGCAATTATTATGATCATTTAACAGGCATTTTTGTGTGGATTGACGTTGAAGGTGGTCGTTTTCCCGTATACACATGTTCTTCCAATTCCATTGAAAGTCATAATTGGTGCTTCTGAGTTTGGCAGCTCATTCTCTACTTGTATATTAAAGTATGTATTTTAAAAGAGGAACCATTTTCAAAATTTGTGGCTGTTTGAAAATGGGATTAGGTCATTCTCTTTTCTCTGCAGCTCAGAAATTCTAAGTCGTTACATGACTTTCATCATTTAGTGTACGATGTAGATAATATAAAAGGAGTTTATCGAATATTGATAGATATAAAACACGTGATTACATAATGAACTAGAAATAAGAATGGAAATAAATGATCACTTTAAGTAATCGAAAATTGCCGATGCTGTTGAAAATATATTCCCAAACTTTCGTCTGTCTCAGACCGCGTCAGGGGACGACGAAAATTTGAGAATATATTTTCAACTCAAATAGCATCGGCTATTTATGCGGAACAATTAAATGATTATTTGAAAATGAGATTCTATTCATCTACACTTTGGTCATCTTAAATCCATAAAGAATGTGTCTAATGATCCGCGCGTGTCCCGAAATTTGAAAGCGACAAGTGTGAATTTTTGGAAAACCTGGTATACAGTTGCTATCATGTATTCATAAAAGGTGACTTAATCAGTAAAAGTCAACCATCAAATGTCAATTTTGAGTAAGCCCCTCCCCCTCCTATTTGACGTCAATTGCAAGCAGCCCCTACAATGTTTTTAAAATAACATGTAATTTTTGTTTCTTTGCAGGTGGTTAATGCTCGTGGTGATCTCCACATTTGATGCTTTACTTCCTTTGTCCTCTATAACTTTCGGTACTCGCTGCTGATCACTGCGTCAATGTGTGCAATTGGATTGATTATCTATGGTTGATCTTTCAATATTTCGTGCGAATTGTATGGGATGAATACTGTGAAATAATCTTTTTGTTTTTGGAATCCATTGAGTTTATGCATGTCATACTTGTGTGTCAGAATCTTCGACATCAAACGTAGTTATCATTTTATTACTATACATATATGGCCCCTTGAAGTGTCAGTGGCTGTTTATGATGCCAAATTATACCGATGACTTACTGATAATCATTACATCAATCGTGTATATGCATTTTTCAAGTCTTGCGATGTCCTAACGTTATGTCACCATGATTATCGTGAATGCTTCGTGAATTTGTCGTCTATGAATGTATTGCATTTCATATATATTAGACCCAGTATAGCATGGATTATACAGTGAGATTATATCAACTTCATAATACACGCATGTGTCTTAGTGTATCCATCATTTCCGTGTGTAATTCCAGTTCATAGAATCCTAGAAGCCAGCTAACAGGTCTCTTAAAGGCGAATTAGATGTAATTTTTCTGTTGGATACTGAATTTAATTCTGTTTTTAATCAAGTTATAAATTTTGTTAGAGTAAACCCCAGAACTTTGAATTGGCTGCTGCAGCTGTGCCTGTGATAAAAGTATGTAAAACAATTCAATTTTAATTTTTTGAATTGACTCTTTGAAGGTTTGTTCTGTTTTTCTTTTATGCAATTTAATTTAGCTTTTATTATCCAATTTCAGAAGAATCTCAATGTTTGTAAAGAGAAAGACTAGCGAACAAGTTTGTTATATGAAGTGAACTTTTTTCGTTGTGTTTTTTAGCCTCCATGTTTACACTGATTGTTTTTTTGTTATAGATAAAATCTATTCATACCATAATGAGCTATGTATTATTTCCTTAATATGTGAATTTCAGGTAGTTCTAGCATGCAAATCAGATATGATTTACCATGCAATTGATGAAAACGTAGTGGCGCGTCAGGTTGGTGAAATTCATTTTTTGAACCGCATGATCGATCCAGAAATGAATTGAATAGAAATATATGTGAAGAACCCATTTGTGATTACGAACACCCCAGTCGGCAAGTGCAATGAATCATTGCATATTTCTAACACGAACTGGTCTATTCCACACTCAGTTGGAGAATTCAATTCTGTATCGATCGTGCTGTTTAAAAGCGCACTTCACCTTCCTGGGGACCATGGTCAACTTCATCAAGTGCATCGTAAAATCATGCATGATTTTTTTGAGCAACATCAATTGTCACATTGATAAATCATTGATACGTAATGGATCATGGATAATATTCATGCATGGGAATGCATGAATCATGCATTCTCATGCATGAATCATGCATTCCCATGCATGAATCATGCATTCCCATGCATGAATAATGCATTCCCATGCATGATTGATTTCTGATACATGCATGAAATCATCCATAAATATCCATGGACGGGCGACTAGGGATAGACTTTACGTCTCATGTGTCTGCATGTATCAGAGGCTAAACAATGTGATAGGACCTCAATTTCATGCTCAGGGAAGACAGAACATGCTTAGCGGTTCAAGCGGCAACGCAGACAACCGTAGACGACGCATAAACTATAAACGCTGGTCCGCGCGTATTCATAAACATTTTCCCATGTTTTAGATCAAATGATTTCTGACTCTAAGTGGAGCGCGTATGGACGCGCGTAGAAGAATAGAATGTCTTTAACCACGGATGTTTGGGGTGTTCCGTAATTACGCGTGCGGCATGTCACCTAGTGCATAAAATGTCAGTGAATTATGCTTTATATCATGTGCCATTTCTAGGGTTTTTTGTCGCATCGCACAGCCGACAAAACAGCAATTTCGCCCCATTGCCGTAATGCTTTTTTGCCAGGATAAGGACTGTACGAAAATGGGTTCAAATTTAGGCATCTATTTCTCATCTAGCCCTTTTAAACAATTAAATATCTTGAGTAATTACGAGCAATTGAGCTTCCCGAGTAATATCATCGCTGTCAGTTTAACAAATACTTACCAAGTACTTGGCATAAAAGTCCTAAACATTTAAGAAATATTTAAGAAATATTTATCAAACCTAGTACATTTCCTAAACTTTTACTAAATATTTAGCAAACTTTCCAAACTTCCACAAAATATTTGGCAAATTTTCTGAACTTTTACGAAATGTTTAGTAAATATTTTGTAAATTTTCCAAACTTTTACAAAACATCTAGCAAATTATTTCTAGCTTTTATAATATGTTTAGTAAATAGTAAGCAAATTTTATCCTACTTCATAGGCGATTGCGAAACATTTGCAAATTTGAATTCATGAAAAATATCTTCTTGTATGAAATGTTTTATATTTATCAAATAGAGAACCAAAACAATCATAATTCGGCAAAAAGATAACTAGTAAAACGCTCTGCTCGAATTATTCATGCTCAAAGTCGTTCAGAATCCGTACGGCATATAAAACTGCATGACTAGAATAAAATGACTGATCTTGCTAAAATTATACTTTGTACGATAACATTCATAGAGATTACAAAAACTGACCCTGCTCCCCAAAGTAAACAGCAGAAGGAATGGATATCCTTCAAAAATACAATTTTTCATACGTATTTGGAAAATGAACAGAGTTTTATATAGTAGCACACATCGAACGATCCGATACAAAATTTTTTTATGAATATCACTTTTATCAACATAAAGGAAATTTCTCTATCCGGATTTGATCATTCTTCATTTGAAAATCCTTCCAACCAGAAAGCATGTCCACAGCCCGAATACGCATTTCACTTCATCTGAAACGCTGTCATTTCGAGTCAAACACCGTCGCGCCGTTATCAGTTACATTTTTAAGAATAGGGGTGATATCACGAAAAATTTACAGTTCAACGGAGAAACAGTCACTACCAAATGAAGTTTGAAGCGATGATACGAGGTCACTGAAAAAAACATCTTCGCGGTTGGACCACAACACGGTTGTCCGATCTGATGATTGCTGGGACGTTGCGAGTATGAGAGATTTATGGATAAAGAACAATTCCAGTTTCGGGGTTAATTAGCTCACAAGACAAGACGGAAAAGCAGCCGAAAGTAGGTCAGGTATTGAGTCATCGATGGACAGATACACAGCCTCAGCAATCAACACCTGTAAAAAAGAAGACAAATCTTGTGCTGATGTGCAGAGCAGAATTATCATTCTTAGCGGATCTTAATTAACATTCTATGGGTCGGCCTACTCAAAGTTTAGAAGATAAATCATTTATAGTAATTTTAGGGGTTACAGTAAAGACTATTAAGAAAACTGCGTTTGGATTATTTCATCTCTGACAATGTGGGAAGCGATATTCTTAGGAATTTTGATAGCAAATGAAGATATTCAAGAGTGGTTGAATTGTGATCATTAACAATTTATCAATTATTTTTTTTTTAATCAATACTTTTAGTATTTATCAGTAATTTTATTTTGATATTCAAGTACCGGTAACTGTTTTTACAAAAAATGCAATCTGCAAATTAAAACAGAGCCTTACCGAGATGTAGCCTATTACCGACTGCTTGTCAACCGTTCATGCGATGAAGATATTCAGGAATGCTTGAATTTTTATTACAGTATTTAATACCGCACATGTAATTTTATTTTGATATTTTATTTTATTTTAAACAATTTGTTTAAAATCACAATCTGCAAGCACATACACACGTAATGTCATCTTGTCTACCGCTTATATGACAGCATCTCTGCAGGCAATTCATGGTGGGCCTACAACTAACATGTGACCATAATAGCTAGGCCTACGATGATATTGAAAAGTGCGAAGCATAATTTGTAATAAGTAAACACAAATTGAATAAAAGAGTAGCAATGAGTTTGTACTTTGATTGTTTTATATTTATCGTAAAGCATGAAAAATTATTGATTTTGCAAAACTAAACCTATTGTTGGACTGCAACGCATGACTGATCTTTATTACAGTGTGCATGTAGGCTAGCCTACAACGTGCAGTCCGTCGTGTAGCATCTATGCCTTTTGTGTGCTTGATCATTTTTCTTAAACTACTCGAAATGTCAAATTGATACCATTTTCTAAAATGTGGCAATTCTGAAAAAATTAATTGAATATCATAGGCGGTAGCTACAGGTTTTCAATTCAACATATAGAAAATGGAAATAGTGACCTATTTAAACAAGCTTCCTTGATGGATCCATCTTTCAGAAAATAGATTAAATTGCATAACTTAAGCAGATATCGAATAGCTCAATAGTTTGTCCGCATTGATAAAAACATTCTCCATCCAAAAGTTTTGCAGTCCTGAAATAGAACTTTGACTTATAGCATGTTTGACTGTTTCAAAATTTTTTTCAATTATTTGTCATCCAAATATTGATACTATTGCACAAGTATACTACATATCTAAATATTGAAGTGCTAAATTAAAATGGTTTTAATGCGCTTATAATTAAGTTCTTTCGTACTCATAGTTTCTAAGGTTTTTAGCATGCAACTATTTTGTCTCAACATAACCAGATGTTTGTGCTATTTTCAATGTAAGCAATCAGAAATTACGAATTTGAAAACAATATATTACCATTTCAACATATTCCAATTTGATTATGATTCTTTTGACGACACAATCAACTTTTGATCGATTTTTCAACGAGAAACGTCGTCGTGAAAACTGATATACATGCACATTCTCATATTAAATTCAAAGTGAATAAGCCTTGGGCATGTGACATCATTTGTGTGATGGAAAACCCAAGTAAAACGATGTGTTTCTTGATAGCTATAATATTTATATATAAATAAATATCATAGCTATCAAAAAACACATCGCTTTACTTGGGTTTTCGATTACACAAATTAATTCAAAGTATTGGTAGGACTCCTAAAATGTGATATGTCTGCTATGAGGAACTAAGAGGAATTGAGATATTTTGTTATCAGTAAATTAAATTAAGTATGACGCTAGTAGCTCTTTAGTATTTGTAAAATTAAGAGCAGATATAGCAGTAGTCAATAATAGAAATGTCTCTACGTGTTCATGGTCAATAAACCCAAATCCATGACCAAATCTCTCCTTTGATTTTGTTTTCGGGATTTCCAAATACATGTACCTAGACTTGCAGTTAAATGCTGAAACTAAGTTGACAAAATAAATTCAGAAACATTTAGAAGCTTACCATTTTTCTGTAGTTTGATCCAAGAGGTGCATTTTTAATTCTGATGCAAAAATCAAAGGAACTTGATGGCTTCTTTGACTGGAAGAACTCACTGACTACATGCGAGTGTTCATTTTCGAATTGTGCTCCATGTTGTGCATGATAACTAAGCAAGATGATGAAAAAACGTAGACGATCACAAACCGACGATGAATAAATAAAGGTGTGTAAGTAGAAATATCCTCTTGATGCGCTGACTTTTGTAATATTAAGCAGTTAACGTAAACACGAGTTCGATAGACCATGAGAGCGAAGAGTGCACAAGCTACTGCGCCTTCTACTGCAATTTTCTGTCCCACGTGATGGGCGGATAATAATTATTAAGCAGGGACGCTGAGTCACAGGTATCAACAGTTCGCAGCGATAGAATATTATCGACCGTTGCTCTTCAGTCATGGCTCGCGAATGCGGCCACGACCAGGCTGCCAACAATGTGAACGAACTTCCTCAGCTGCGTGCGCGTGGCGAATTTCCTTAATATAGTGACGGAAAGTTATAGAAGCGAGATATGATTACGCAGACTGAGCGAGATGCTTATGTAATTGTTTGGTTCAGTTGCATACTGATTTAATATCATAAGTTTTGCAAATTACTAGCTAAGTAATTTAGCGAACACACGAGCAAACTGATCAAAGTCGACTTGCTGATGGGCACGGTATGGAACTTAGAAACTTCAATAAATGCTTCAATTTGAGAAGCAAAATGTGTGCCGATAGAACTGCTTAGGCTCCCTTAATAATGAAAATATATGACTGATGTTGTTGCTATTGTAGCTACAGTGTACATGTAGTGAATGTGAAAGATGATGAAAAATGAGTAGAAGAAGAAGAAAAGGGGAACGAGTGAGTGAGTGAGAAAGAGAGAGAGAGAGAGAGTAGTGATGAAGTCACCTGAATATTTATTTTATACACACCATTTCATCAAATATAAATAGGCATACATAAAATACTCGAAATAATAGTAGACATGTACATTTCAGGCCCACATGTTTCATATGTCGATATCCATGGAAATGACATAATGCACTCTCTTTAAGATTTGAAAGAAATTGTTGGTGCCATCATAGAAAAATATCAACAGTTTCCTGACAATTATTCCATTATTCAATCATTTAATTAAATTTGATGGCAAAAAAATCAGCCAGTTATCAACGACGCAACACTGTGATATACAGACTTTATTATTGGGTATTTCCTGTGACGTTGCATTTCTATTTTATTGAGAGATGATTGTAATCAGAGTTTATGAGAGCTGATGATCATCCTTGTGATATGCATGAGTTCAAAAAATTGTACGAGCGAAGTTACCGCACATTGAAATCACCATGCAATTAAAACCGCCTTTTACGACAGTTACTCATAAGCGGATCCTGCCTATTGCAAGATTTTTCTTTCATCAAACTTAGTAAATGCAAAAAAATCATTTGTTTGGATAACCAAACAAATATTACCTAGGCATTTGATAAACGTTTTCTAAATTTCGCAAAATTCGTTAATATCGACTTACATACAAAATGTAGCAAATATTTGTTAGGCATTTGTTACACATTTCCTAAATTTGTTAAATTTCCAAAACATTTGTTAAACTATTCAAATCTTATAAATTTTCCAAGTAAATACCAAATATTTGGTAAAGTTGATAAGTTTTTTTTCTCGGGTTGGCATGTCATCTAGTGTAACACAGCAAAATTTTCCGTATTGTATATAGTACCTGTCGGATCCTACATTGAGCAATCGGCTCAGCAGACCAAAAGAATTGACGTACATTGCAACTGCTAGTCGATTAGCTTACAATGAAAAAAATCTATAGTTTCCGTTGTGCAACGATTATCGGATATGATCATTTGGTCCATCACAGAAATGGGCCCAATCTATTTCTTTAAGCCAAACCACTTTCGCGTATATAATCAACATTTTGTAAAACAAATTATAGTTAAAGTTCACAAATTTTTCAATAAAGCTTCAACGAGTGTTCAACAAGATTCCAAAAATTTAACTGATGGGCAAATCCATTATAACGTCAATTGAGGTAACTTAATTGTGCCACGGTCGTTTGGACCTTCACATCCACCTGTAAGATTTCTCGGTCTTGTAATCATTTTTCTTGTTAACTTTAATCAATTAAGCAAAAAGTTACATCTGTCCTGAGACTTCAATCTGCAAAATTCAGATTGACTAAGATTTTTTTGAAAAAAGTCACTTTTTCGTATTTTTTCAAGATGCAAAAAACTTTCATGTGGTGAGTATTGACATATTTCAACTTACTTATTAACACTCAGATATCATTATGTGGCGTATTGGTATGAGATACGAAAAAGAATTAACAAAATTGGTTTATTTTTGAAGTTATGAGAACAATTTTAGTGAAATTAGTCTATTTTCGTGGCACAGCCCTGTCAAAGAAAGCTAAGTATTGAAATAAAACTAAAGTGATACTCGATTAGTTTTATTAGAGGTGACAGTGGCACTTAAGTAAAACTTCAGTTGAAACACTTAGTTTTATCCCAGTTTCCAAACCTTAGTAAAACTTTAGTCTCCCAACTCGAATACCCAAAAAAAGTTATGAGAACAATTTTAGTTAAATTACCGTATTTACTCTAATAGAACCCGGACCTCTAATAGAACCCGGGTCTCCAATAAAACCCGGGTCAGAGCAATCTGAATTAATAGAACCCGGGTCTCCAATAGAACCCGGGTCAGAGCAATCTGAATTAATAGAACCCGGGCCTCTATAAACCCGGGTGAGACTAAGTAGCATCTTATTGACCTTGTAGGTGAACCAAAAAGTATTTTTTTAGTAACAAAATTCATTTGACGGGAGGTAAAGGAAACAAGCGAATATTGGATGGTAGCGAAGATGACCTCATCGACTGCTTCGAGGCAGGGCATCCATGCCATGATGCCCTCTCGCGCTTGTGCGAAGTGGAAGTTGACCTTGACATCGATGAAGAACACGAAGAAGAGGACGAGCTGATGATTATAGATGAAGACGAATGACTCGAGTTGCTTTTCAATATACCGGTAGATATAGAGACTTTTATATACAGTCCAATGTAGAGATTTTTCCAACTGGTAGCCGTTCTTCCTTTGCACAGCGAGTGGGTCTTTGATTTTTTTGTGACTAAATTACAATTACCGGGTTAGCTTATGGATCGTTCATAATCATCTCCACATCCGCCACTCAATATGCCATGAGCATAGTGAATGTAAAAAAGACTTCGAATACAGTACATGTATACTGAGCAGTAACAGCAAAAACTGTCATACAATAGGCCCGCATTTTTATGTAGGTTCAACGAATTCTATGGTTGATGTCATATTTTTTAATTTTTTAGTGATCATTTTTCAATGTAATTAAATAGAACCCGGGCCTCCAATAGAACCCGGGCCTCTAATAGAAGCCTGGTCAGAGCGATCTGAATTAATAGAGCCCCCCGGGTTCTATTAGAGTAAATACGGTAGTCTATTTTCGCGGCACATAGGTTATCCCTAAGTACACTGTAAATCGCTCAATGCCAATACCATACGAAGGATGCATACCCAAATAATTTTTGGTGTATTTCTGTATTCTCTTGGTATATATTTGTATGCTTTTCGTATGCTATTTCAAATGTGGCATGCTTTACATACTGAAGCCATATCAGCACAATGTTAAAAGAAAGCATAAATCATGTCCAAAGTATGTTGATTTAAGGCCTTTTGTCAATAAAGATCACACTAGTGTTACTACTGTTCTGTACGACTGTAGGTAGTGAGATAATGACATTCAAGAGCCATACTTTCAATTTTGAATTCGATTTTAATACACGTAAGTCTAAGGCATTTCATGAATAATCAATAAGTATTCAACCATCAACAATTATGCATTATGTAATTTTGAAATAAAGCATATTATCAATCCGAAATAAAAACACATTATAATTCATGAAAGCAAAAATAGTTGCTTGAAATACATAAGTCAACAAGATTGCGCGAACGATATCGTTTGAATGAAAGGATGTTTATCAACTTGGCTCATAAAGTAGAGTAACGTCCTGTACTCTAAGTAGAGAAACATACGAGAATCTCGTATCAGATGTTAGTTTCACATTGTATGTGATTTTGGTATATGTTTGTATGTAATTTTCGTATCCAGCGATTTACAGTGTATGGATTCTTGTTGCACAGAAAGGATTTTCATGAAGTAAGCTTATATGCTAGTCAAAAATATTTATCATGGCTATTGATCAGTAAAATAGATAATTATTAATTGACTGTAACTGTGAGTCCCATAATGATTATTTTCATTTTGTTCAAATGATGTAGACATATTGAACGTCCTTTATTTGCAATTTGAGATATTGCATTCGGTTTTTACGATCCTGTGCGAAACGGTAATGACTCGAAATTCAAAACCGCTAGACATGCCTTTTTCGCACTTGTGAAGCGTGTATGGAGACAAACGTTGACTGAGTGGAAACATAGACAATGAACACAATTTGCCATCAAATTCCAAAGGATACTCGATCTATACATGCCGAGACACAGAAAGGAAGAAAATCAAGAGGTGAGAACAAAATCTGACTTAAATCATTACGGGAACTACAAAAAAGGTTTCTGGCTTATTTGCCGTCATCAGTGTAGTATAGGCCTACCCTATTGTAGAGAATCAGTAAATCAAATGCCGATAAATCGTCATCCGACCTCCAGACATCTACAATTAATGAAATAGTCAAAAGGATACCCCTTCCCAAGATCATCAATTTAGACACAATGGATGAGCTATTTGTAGTGATGAAAATTATCCGTGGAAAATAATGGAAAATTTTGATTTTTTTGATATGCCTTAGAATTTAAGCGCTTCCTCTGCCGAGGCAGCTACGTAGGCATATCAATAAATTGGGTCTAAAACTCTTAATTTCATCATTATTTCGATTAAGCGATCGTAGCAATGTGAGTTCCATTTTGTTAGCATTTTTAATTATCACACAGTAGTGATGCAAATGGAAAATTTTCCAGAAACTTTTCCAGAAAATTTTCCGAAAAATTTTCCAATTTTTTCAAAATTTTCTGGAAAATTTTGAAATTTACTTTTCGGTGATTGACGCTTTTTCCTCTGTTTTGGAGACTTATTATAGTCGTTTGAAAGGACTATGTAATATTCAAAGACCGAAAACTTCTCTATCATCCCTGTATGTTAACTTTTGGTACCAACTGCACCTTTGCCATGTCCATTTCAGATCTTTCCAAGTGAATTTCAGACATAAGATGGATTTCAGATTTCTCTAGCTGAATTTCAGATATCTGTCACAGGCTCAACTTTGAAAAGATTTTAATTCAACTGGAGATCTCCAACTCATCTGATCATATCTGAAATTCATTTGGGCAGATTTGAAATCGATTTGGAACTATCTGAACCATCTGAACTAGAAATGGAGGATGTGTATCCTCAACGAAGATATCGAACAATGCGCCTGAAGTTTGAAGCTATCATTACTCATCACAGATATCTTAAGTTTCCAAATATCTCATGAGTTTGCAGTCTTTATATCTTCCAATTTTGTCTATCATGAATGCTGCGTGGACTGTGTGCTTATACTTCATCACATGTTGATCAACACATGGAGAATTTGCATCACTATGATCAACGCTGCATAATGAAGCTTGTAACTTTGAAGCTAACAGTTAGCAAGATGCAAAATAAAGTACATTATTTTTGCTCCAGATCTTTCACATTGTATGAAATTATTCCCTATTGTAAAGCAAGATTCACATTATCCCAAACGGTGTCTGTGTGATAATTAAAAATTCTAATAATTTAGTGCGCCACTGCGGTGGCAAAGGAATGTTCAAAAATCTGCGGACGGAAATCGTATTGCTACGATCGCTTTAATCCAAACAATGATGAAATCAAGAGTTTTAGACCCGATTTATTGGTACGCAGCTGCATCGGCAGTTGAAGCCCTCAAATTATAGGGCCTATCAAAAAATCAAAACTTTCAAAATTTTCCATAATTTTCCAATACTTTCCAAAATTTTCCAATTTTTTCCATAATTTTCCACAAAAAATTTTGATTCAAAATTTTCCGGAAAATTTTCATCACTATCACACAGACATCGTTTGGTGTAACGTGAATCTTGCTTTACAATAGGGTACAATTTCATGCAATGTGAAAGATCTGGAGCAAAAATAATGTACTTCATTTTGGAGTTTGCTTATTAGCTTGAAAGTTAAGCTTTATATTATCAGTGAATTTAATTCTTTCGTTGATCAGTGAAAGAAATTCTCCATGTGTTGATGAACAAGTGAAGTATAAGCACACAGTCCAAGCATCATTCATGAGCGACCATATTCGAAGATATAAAGATCCGACTGTAAACTCGTGAGATATTTGGAAACTAAAGATATCTGTGATGAGTAAAAGAATATCTATGATAACCTCTAACTTCTGGCCTATTGTCCGACATCTTCGCTGAGGATACACATCTTCTATTTCTAGTTCAGATGGTTCAGATAGTTCCAATTCGATTTCAGATCTGTCCAAATGAATTTCAGATATGATCCACATGAATCTCCTGTTGAATTTAAGATCTTTTCAAAGTTGTGCTTCTGACAGATATCTGAAATTCATAGCTAGAGAAATCTGAAATCCATCTGATGTCTGAAATTCATTTAGAAAGATCTGAAATAAGTTTAGACATGAAAAGGTGCAGTTGGTTGCAAATGTTGACATACAGACAGAAGTTTTCGGTCTTTGAATATTACATAGTCTTTTCAAACGACTAAAATAAGTCTCCAAAACAAGGGAAAAAACGTCAATCGCCGAAAAATAAATTTCAAAATTTTCCACTGGAAAATTTTCCATTTGCATCACTAGCTATTTGAAGGTAACTGATCGTAGAATATGATATATGGATTCGAAATGGCCGGGATCGTTCCTTTGAATTGTGGGAGAGTACTGGAACAATTACCTGAAAACATGAGCGAAGCTTAGTTGAGTTTCTTCGTGTTGCGTTATACTCGTAAACCAGAAAGGCCACAATTAAGCACCCGTCAAATAAACGGATGAATTCATCACCGCTAATTGGTAGATGAATGCAAATTTCATGCAGTTGAAATTCATTATCTGCATGATGAAGCAGGTCCAAAGATCAAAGTTCAATCCGTTACAGTATAAACCAACAATAGGATTGCCACTTTTTGCGAGGTTAGGCCGGTCTTTTTACAGCGCGCTCGAGGCTTATCGAGGACCTGAAGAATGATGTATGAGAAGAAACATTACCTAGAATGTCTAGCAAATGGTCTTTTTCTGTCCTAACGATTATTCCTTTAACGGCTGACGCTTGCATACGCATTACTGTTTTGTATGGTTGAATTTCACATGTCCCGGTAGTTAAACGAATCCCTCCATAAGACTATATTTGAGTTACTGTCTTTGTGGTACCAAGAATAAATAATTTTATCTGCATTTATTTGTATCTTTATATCTAGGATTCGAATGTCAACCATTCGTTTGGTATGGGGATTCTACGGAAAATTTTATATCCGGATTTATGGAGTCAAAAACTTCCAATATTCGTTTAAAAATACGATCATCTTGGTCCATGATGATATCGTCTATAGTTCGAAGGGGGTCATCTAAATTGACTGATACCATTTTTTTGTCTTCTGACCGATGCACATTTCTAAACTTATAAATGATGGTTCTATTTTCTTTATGCAGCTGAATACATCATTTGTGTGTTTTATCATTTATTTATTTTTATTTTATTTTTTCATCATTTGTCTAGTTATTGCACCAAAAGGAAAAAATCAACACTGAATCATTACATTGAGCAATTGTGAATTTTGAAAAAATGTCCTAGTTATTCTTTCGAACAGACTTGATTTTTCTCAAAATTTCAATTTTTTGCTGAAACCACATTCCGAATTTCATGAAACATCACTGAAATATCAAGAACCATAATGTTATCATGTATGCGAAGTTTTATTTGACAGGACAATTATTAGCATTTTCAAAATCTCGTAAAACGGTCAAAATGTCCTTCTCACCAAGATCACAAAATCATCGGTGAGAGATACAGATAATAAATAGTGCAAATACAATAACTAGAGCTCTGCCATTCGAAAAATATCACTATTCGAATATTCGAAACATTTAACGAGCGAATATTCGAATATATTCGAATATTTGGCCTACATTCATTTAGATGAATCTAGTACATTTCTTCGACATGTACATTTCTGATTAAATGATTCTTTAATTAAAAGTATTAAGTTATGTTGTATTAGTTAGATATAATTAGGTATTAAGTTGGATTGTTTAACAAGTAAAAAACAATTAGCACCATTGGCTGAAGTTTAGGGAAAGACATAACTCGATAGACACACTGACAACAAAAAGTTACTCGACTATGAATAACCAAACTGCAAACAATAGCACGTTTTGCTGTGTCGTCACTCGTCATACAAGTTAGATGCGTTGCCTTTTCCCTAGATTGAAAACATCAATTGTCCTCAATCAAAGATTATTAAAAAAAACATAGATGGTGCACGCTATTGTTTGTTTGCGTTATTCGCTGGAAGGCAATCAGCTGTTTCTTGTTGGCGACATTTTTGTACAATTTTGATTCTAATATCTGAACTATAAAATGTTTCGTCTATACATTTAACATATAGATAATTTTACACATTGGCTACAATATATCACAAAACCCATTCGTTATAATGTAAAATAGAGATGTTATAGGGCATACAAAGCTAAAAAATTGTATTTTTTTGTTAATTTTTTTCAGATATACTGAATTATGTACGCTGACTAACTTTTTTAATTTACAATTTAAGGAGTAAGTTTATCGAGAGAAGTTGTAGCAAATGGTCTAAACCATTTGTATTTCAAATTTGAAGACGATGCATCCAGTCATTTTAAAATAGCATTGGAAAAACCACACATTTCTAAGTCGAATTTCAGGCATTTTTTGAGATTTTCATACTTAATCTGTCAGCGCTAACAATAAAACCTAATTGATTGACCAATGAGAATAACGAATTTCACTTCATTTTCTCATAACGCTGATTTTATTGTACTTCTAATCAATACAGTGCGGTGTCTATGTTTATTTAATGTCTTTGTCCTCAATCGAACCGATGATAGATTAACGAATGTACACTGCAGCTCATAAAATTTGTATGTAAAATACAAATACATATAAATACTAGTTTGTTTTTCACCTCGAATATTCGAATATCAGAATCAGCATTCGAATATTCGAAAATTAATGGTCATTGAGCGAATATTCGAATATTCGGGCCGAGCTTTAACAATAACTTGTAAAGTTCTCAGTTGGTGTGCGGTCGCCACAACGATTTTCAGCATGGAGAATTGATTGTGTATGCAAATTTGCAAGGAAAACGACGTTACAAAGTTGAGAAGACAAAAATTCACCAAGATGTTGTTGTATAAAATAGATTTACCCTCACACATCTTAAACCCACAATCAATAGAAAATACGAACTTCCAGACTACAACCTGTCATTACAATTTGATAAAACCCTGTGGGAGCGTGACTTGATGATCAAGGTTATCTGGTGAATTAGCGATTTTGTGGCTAAATTTATGTTTTGCTCATTTTCGTGATTTGTAAGTCGCCATACTTTTTTATAAATTTGTCTAAAATCCAAAACAGCAGGTGCCGAATGAGTTGCTGACAGATATTTATTCACTCATCTGTGCTGATTTGTCGCCAACCGACGAAACAGTTATTGTAGTAACCAATTAGTAGCAAGTAGTAACGTTTGTATGTTAGCTTTTAGATGAAAATACATTGCATGATCAATAAAATCAAATAAAAGGTTTAATATTTAAATTCACGAGAACTTCAACGAAAAATGTATATTTTCTATGAACTGTTGTAGTTAAATTCAGTGAATTGATTCAAATATTTGTTATAGTTGCAAATTCCTGAATGTTAGAAGATCTCATGCAACTCTATATAGACAGATTCTCTACCTATTTATTAATAACACAGACAGCCATGCAGCTACTTCTACTTGTCAAATAGATAGGCCACCTGGGACATGGCTAATGTCCGGGAGACATTAGAGGCTCGGCAGTAAAGGCGGAAAACAGGGATTATAAGAGAAAAAAACGCGATATTGAAAGAGACGTAGAGCTTTAAGTCACGAACTTGCCAAAAATTATTACTGAACTCTAACATGGCATAATGTAGCTGATAACATGTCCGCTTTTCCACAATTTGAAAATGCATGACAAAAATTATTCCACATATTATCACAGTCTTTCGAAGAAAAGAATGTTGTCCCAGTCAATGCAGTTTCTTAACAACTTAGTTTGTCTTTAAAGGAATCTTTGTAGCATTATTCGGTTTGCTTGAGTGCAATTCCTCTAGAAAAAACAAGACGATAGAATGATCAGAGGAGCCAACATTTTCATAAACTTTGATATTGTGGACGTTTATGCAAGATGACGCAAAAATCAAATCTAAAATACTACCAGAGGAAGGTCGAGTACATGTTGTTCCAGGGAGTTACATCTATTCAATTATTGGACTGTTTCCATTATCAAAATTAGAGTTCTTCCAGTCAATGTTGGGATAGTCACCAACAAGACAATAGTTTTCATAGTCATTATTGATAAAATCTGACAAATGCTCAAACAAATCATCTGAGTTGGGAGACCGGTAAACACAAGCAAAGCCGCTTTTTGTTTGATCAACACTTCAACATGATCTTTTGAATAACTACTTACAAAATTAGATGTAATCGTCTTCAGAACATAAATAAGTAACCCGCCGCCTCAACTCGATCAGCTCTGTCAAAGGTGGAATTGTCCACATTTAGGAATGCATCATCCACATCAGAAAAAACACCATCTTTCAGTGACAAATATCATGAGGTTCATACTCACTAACATACAGTTGCAATAAAGCAATCTAATGATCGAGCAGTAAAATATTTTAGTCCGTTTGAGACAAGCTTACTATTACACGAAAAGCTGGTTTCATTTGAGAAGTTGACTGAGATGCGGACAGGTTATCAGATGGTACAAAATTCATTGATGGCGTCGCAACCATTGAAATCAGAATGTTAGACAGGTGGTCCACAGTACCTTTATAGCATTAAATGACAAATTTAATATGAACTAATAATACACAGAGGAATCGTGTTAAGAATTTAGCAGAATTTTGAACAAATGAGAAATACCCAGACGTCCGGTGGTGTATTGCGAAAAATTATCAGGTTGTTGTTGTGAAAATGAATGCTCTCTTCACAATTTGACGCATGACAATCTGTGCTACTGACACCTTTCAAATGAGTAGGGTGATAAGACTGGTAAAATTCTCTTTAGAAATGAAATCACTTTCTCAATATATAATTCTTAATTGATATTAAGTAGTCCTGTGCTGATGGTGCAGTGGGTGAAGGCAAATCCATGGCTCCCAAGAGAATGAGTTCGAATCCTTCTCAGAGAAAGACTTTATCGTTAAATTCGATGAGAAAGTCAATCGCAGTTCATTTCTTAACAAAAACTTCAATTCAGTTCTAAAAATTGATTCCGAACTCGAAGCTGTTCTCTTTCTAAATTTTCAATCAATTGTCAGAGAACAGAAAAAGTTTTGATTTTCGGAGAAATAGAAACGAAGTTCTTGCAATTATCATCGTCGTCGGTGGATGTGGAGGACCAGGCACCGCTGAGGAGGAAGAACGAACAGTTCCTCATCATTCTCCAGGTCAGATGGTATCCCTTTCATATCTTCCACTTCCTCCCCGGCGGCAGTTGTGAAGAATTCCCTTCCTCCTACTTCCTGCGTCACCCAGAACACTTTCTCTCCATCTCCGGAGACGGCGGTGACTTGCCTAATCATCAACGCCTCCGGCCGGAGTTTCGTCTTCTCCGCCAGAGCTCTGCGGAGATCTCCGACCGTCGGCGTCTCCGGCAGCTGCAGATCGTGGAATCCCCGTCCCACTGTCCTCGTCCAGTCCTGCAGCCAGAACCGAACTGCAAAGAAGAGGAAATGAATGAATTTGACGCAAAGAAGTTGTTTTGGAAGGAAAATCAGTTGAAGGTTCCGTTCTGTTCATCAAATCATTTTTCACTGTTTGGAAAACATTTCATCGGAGAATTGACAACTGCTGATCGTCCTGCAAACGGATTTTCCAATCATTTCTTCTCTTATTCATCTTTTCTATCTGCAATTCACTTATTAGAAGAAAATCCTTCAAAAACGGATTCTCCTCATTCAAATGATTGAAATCCAATGAAAATGACGATCAAAAATCATCGAAATATAAAAAGATTGAATGTCTGTGTTGTTCTCATTAGAATTTGCTTCTTGTAAAATGTCTGTGGGAAGCGCATGGGCTGCAACTTTCACTTTGAAACTCAGCTGTTCTCTCAGGAGGTTAATGATCGGAGCAGTTGAACAACTTATTCATTTCTTAAAAGTGATTTGCATAACCACATCCTTATGGAAACTACATTCTTTTTAACAATAAAACCTGCAAAAACAGCAGATTAAGGTTAAGATAAAAGTTTTGATATCAAACTGAAGATAAAGTTGAATAACTAAATCAAACACAGCTGTCAGATATTGCAGTCAGGGCCAGGCGGGGTTCAGCGCTCGGTTAACCGGAACCGCGCGGTTTTAGTATTCACCTAAGTAGTATCATATTACTGAATTATCTATAGAAAGAAAGAATTATCCATTCAACTACCAACGGGAGATATTTTGATCTCCTGTCTGTCTTTTTCGACAACGAAGACGGCACAAAAGGCCATAATGACTTTCAAATGGTGCGGTATAAATATTCGCTTTTCGTGTTAATACATTTTTACGTTGCATTGGATGTCGTATGTAGTGTGATGTATGCTAAAGTCAACTAAAATTCATAATTATTCATAACCCGGTCATCCCGGGCTTCTCAGTGAAGGAATTTGGAAGAAGGTCAAAAGCCGCCGCTTCCGCAATTTGCTCGGTTATTGATATTGCTCTCTTTTTCGAACAAGGGCGATTCGATGAAAAAAATGTCCATTTTTGCTTGCTTTGAAGAAACAGAAGAAGAATCGTCAGCAGTCGAGATCCACATTCAGCCGACTTTCTCAGACGTCCGGCGGCGTTTCGTTTTAAGTCACACGAGTTATTAATAATCAGTCGGTGAGCATCGCACAAATGTTTCAACATGTTCGTGCTGCTCCCAGAATATGTGTAGGTCTTCTCACACAATTTGCATCGCGATGACTTTCTTCCGTCCTTGATAATAATGTCGAACTGTTTCCAACAGGCGGCACTGCGAGATCCGCTGTTCCAACTCATGGCTGCTCGTTGTCTTACCACAGCTGCTAGCACTACTGCTGCATACCCCAAATCCATCCTATTTCTACCCACACAGCGTGATCGTGAACACAATGCCAGTCTGCTTGACGTCTAGTTTACGTTGACGCGCTAAGACAAACCGATTTCTGCTTGGGAATTTTTTCAGTGCGCTCTTGACAACAATGAAACGTCTATGATTCGAATGCTACATTTGCCTACCCTCAGTTCAACCGCGCGGTTGACTCGACTGCTAGCTTTGCCTGCCTAGCCAAGAAGCGCGCGGTTCCAATCGCTCGGTTCAACCGATTGAACCGGTTAACCGCGCCTGACCCTGATTGCAGCATTATTATCAGACAACTGCAGCATCTAGTGGGCGAGTTTCCGGCCGCAAACTTCGAGGATTCACACAAACTATTCTTCATCTAATAGTAAAAATGATGTCTTTGTGCGGAGCCGATTGTTCTTATGCTGAGCGTTAGATATCATTTTCAGCAATGTACTCGAGGTTTGAGAGAAAGTGATGCGTCTCTCACCCATATCCTCCGAAAGAATTGAAAACTAAAGGAGAAAAAGATCCTCTTTCGACTTGAATGAAGCGTTGATTGTAGGATCTTTTCTTTCATTGACTTTTATGTGGTTGGGAGTATGAATTAGATTTCCAGATGTCAAAAAATGCCTTCAGGCCATTCTGCCAAAATCCTCAAGCGGCAATGTCAAGTCGAGTTTTACCTGCAATATTCGCACCATTATCAAATATTTCACCGGACAGAGGTACCAATTGCGGCGGTTCGACGGACTCATCAGACGACACTTCATTCGAAAGAATTGTAATGAAATCTCTCAATTCATCATGTCTTCGGTGGATGTAACCATCTCTGATGAAAGACATTGCGTCATCAATGGAAGACTTTTTCCAACATCCACATTCGGTTGGTAGGCGACGCATTTTCCAATGATATCTGAAGGCTGGAACGTCAAAAAATCCTGCTCAGAAGGGATGCAACTTTCACTTTTCAAAGGCAATGCATTTAACACACCACTCTTCTGAGCAATGTTATTCGTTCTTAACTGTTCAGGTGTCATTGGTAATCGTATGGACTCCAATAAATCATTTTGCGTTTACAACGATCGCTTATACTATCGATCTACTGTCTCTATCAGTTCACATGTCAAACTGTCATTTTGATTGATAATGCTTGTTGTTAAAGGTCGGCAAAGTGACTTTGAATTCATATATTCGACTTTCTCTACGTCAGATAAGATCAGGATTCCGAGTCTACCAAGTTGCACAGGTGAAGACAGAAGTTCACTTTCACATAACATTAGTCCATTTGTTAAAGCCGGAATAAATTCATTATCAATCACATGATCGATAGGTCTTCAAAAAGACTCCATATTTGCATTTGTGTGGATGTGGTAAAGATAGCGATTGCGCAAACAAGTAACAACACAGGCGGCCTGAGGTTGGAATTTGGTCATCATTGCTGAAGTTTGAATCTGAGCAGCCCATTTCTTGACTAATGAATTGGCATGTACAGAACAATGTTGCATGTCACCAACATATCCTCCAAGATAAGAATGTTCACTCACAATGTTCAACTTTGTTCCAGCAAACACAGTGGTAGCAGTTTGAAATAATTCTTCTTTCACTGTCAACCATGATTTCTCAGGTCTTGGAAAATATCCAAGTGAGGGGCCATAAACACAAATGTTTTCCCACCATTTCAAAATTTGCTGAAATTTGTCTGCACCCGCTAAATCATCCGCAAATGCGACACTCTTGATCTGCAAATCTGACTCCTTCATTTTATCGATAAGTAGAATGATTTCCGTTGCGTAGGCATTGATATTGAGTCCCTTTGAGTTGTTCCTTCACGAAAGGCTATTTCCCTACCTCTTTGAATAAATAATCGCAACGATGTCGAATAGGAATTATCTGTATAGATTTCTCTGGCGGACATATGAATTGAGTGCTACGAATAAAAACGTTTCAATTTATGGAATTAAATGCATTTGCAGCATCAATAGTGTTGCATCTGTTTCGTCTTCCTCAAAAATGTTTCATAACATGAATATCTGCTTCACAACCTCCTTTTTGGCCTGCATCTAATTGCAAAGAATCTGTACTATCAACAACTTGTGACTTTACAGCTCATATTATCACTTTTCCGACAATTCCCACAGGTCGTACTCCGGACTTCTTATCGAGAGCAATGAGACGACAGGATAGGAATGATTCAATACTTATCGTATTCTCCTCATTCAGTTGAAGCCTTTTGACACTGTGTTTTAGTCATTTTTGCAATTGCTTCACGCAGCTGATTACAATGGTCGCCATAATTCCGTGAATCCAGAATCCATCCTGTTACGTCCATTCATGATGGTACAACTGCTCCCTTTGTTTTCAATGCAGATTTTGCAATTAATGATTCATCAAAGTTCTCAAAAATCACCAAAAGGTGGAATTCCACTGCATCGTTTTCTGGTTGTGGCTCAGGATGTTTTGTTTCGAAATCATCTGAAACTTGTTTGTAAGTGGCGAGACATCTGAGTGTTCTCTTGAGTCAAGCATTCTTACCGCAGTGTGTACGTTCACTTCAAACATCAGTTTGGAAAATGTCTTAGAAAGTGTTTCTGAATTTGACACGATCCTTCTTTCACGAAATGTTGTTTGAATTGCTCTTCCTTCGGATAGCAAAGCTTCAAAACTGCCTTCTTCCCACAACTTTAGACATCTTGCCAAACAAGAGGAATGCTGTTGAAGTAAAAGAGGGTTTCTGCAACAAGAGAGATGATTGTCATCACTGCTGTGATCCCTTTCATATCGCTGGAGTCATTATTCCAAATCCGATCGTTTCTTGAACATGAGTTTTTCCTGCAGCACCACTAGGTAGAAGGAAAACATTTTCCTCTCCAGTAAACGATTTCATCGTAAATAATTATCAAAAGTTCCTACGAGATCTTGTTTTTCTTGAATCGCCATATAGGAAATCTTTGTCTTGTATTTCTACATCTATAACTGGGTTATCAGGAGACAGATTTGGAGAATTCATGTCATTGAGCACATCTTCTTGATTATTACAAGACAGTTTTCGCGACAGGTATGCAAGTGAATTGATCGGCCATGTGAAGTATGGAAAAGTTTCGGCATACTGGACCTGAATAATTCAATAAACTTTTGTCTGTGCAAACTGAGACGCAGAAGATTCTGACATGATGAAAGCTTCAAATGTTTGTTTAGAACCAAGACGGTATCTCTACACCACGATATGATCGAAGCAGTTGAACAACTTCACATTTCATTGAACAGTTCGCTGTCTGTTATCCTCACACTGATCATAGATTGTCGGTTGATGTCGTCTTCCAGTTCACAAGAACGAACAGCTTTTATGGAGTCCAATAATTCGATATTTCGGTGTCGTTCCTTCTTACGTGCTCACTTTCCATGTAATTGTATCAAAAGTAAGGAAACTTCTTTAATCTTGACTGAATGTTATTAATTAGAATTTCGGTAGAACTTCGAACTTACCGGGCGGACGAGGAGGGAATTGCACCGCCGCATCATTCTTCGGAGCATCTGTCAAAATAAAAACAATTCATTAATCCTTCGATCAAGAGAACAAAATTACATGGAATGACTGAATCTTATTCATCGACTTTTCATGATAATGACGAAATCATGCAGAATGCATCCCAGTAGGTCCTATAACAGCTGAGAGTTTCCAATCTTATCTCTTAAATGTCTTCCTCACGTGGAACTGTTGAAGTTCTCACTGACCGATGAGGTCACCTACCGGAGTGCAGCCACCTAACAACGGCTTGTGAATAGAATGTGAACACAAATTAGCAAATTCACATTCATGCTCACAAAGTTCACATTTTCAACCCTCTGATAACGAGATTTGAATCACTGAGATGTTCGGATGAAGATTTATCTGCATTTAGAACTATCCAACTAAGGTTAGTTCGCAGAGAATGAATCAGGTCGTTAGTTCTGGTTGGTCACGTTGAAACAGAGGTTCAGGGACCGGTCCAAAACTTCCGGAAAACATAATGAGTTCCTTGGAATTTACACAAGCTATAGTTAGAAATCATACAACATCACTGACACATGTTCATCAATCCTAAAGAACTAGAAGACAGTAAATCAGTCTACAGTTAAAAATGCATCATCATGATTCGGCTGTCTGTGAAGATTAGAGTTGAATTTTTTATGTACAAAGCCTCCATAATATCCAAATCAAAACTATTGGAGGATTGAGCTATGATTTTGACATTTTCTGACCTATAACTACACTGGCCATTTAATCTATGGTCAGAGATAGCCGACATTTGTAGACACTGTACTCCTTCATTCTAGCATTCATGTGTCGTAAGGTTCTTCCAATGTAGGTAGTGCGAGGATCAACCTCACAAGCAAAACGTAAACTACACATGACTTAAGAGCTTTTGGAATACGATCTTTGTTCGAAACGTTTTTCTTAATTTTATTGCAGGTAAACACCCACCTAATCTGAAGGTCTTTGTCAATTTTACGAGAGATACCTTGCAATCGTTTCTTAAAGTAGATCGATTGCATGCCAAAAGCGGCATTTTTATAGTGTGAGAGTAACTACTGTCTTCAGTTTCTTTTTTTTTTTTTACTGAATTTTCACCCTTAGCACAGCTATGAGCCATGAACGAAGCTAGGGGTTACTCAATGAAAAGTAACAAATTGTATTATTTTAAATAATAATAATAATAATAATAATAATAATAAAAAAACAGATCTTCTAATCTGCTTAAGCTGTCCCCATCAGAAACCTGTTCGCACGCCTCTTGAAAGCATCAAGATTGTATTGGTCAGGGAAAGTGGTCTGTGGAAGCTGATTCCAAAGCTGTGCCGTGCGAACAAAAAAGCTTTTCGAGCGACTCACAGTGCGTGCGCGTTCTAAGCTCACATTATAGCATGTGAGTGCATTAGCTCTGCGTGTGCTTCTGGAGAAGATCTTAGGTTTGGGTACGCACTCATTTACTGCAGAGCTGCTTCTACCGAAATAGTACCTGTAGAAGAGACTGAGTGAAGCAACATCCCGTCTGACGGAGAGCGGCTGCAACTTGCTAGCAAGTTTTTCACCCATGAGATTCTTGACACGTTTCTCAACCCGTTCAAGGAGGTTAAGATGTGTTTGTGGGGCGCTGCCCACAGATGACAACAATACTCCATCAGAGGACGAATAGTGGACTTGTAAAGATAGCAGACAGTCTGTGGTGGAAGATAGCTGCTGGCACGATAGAGACTACCAATGCGTTGAGCTGCCTGCTTGCTAATGGATTGGATGTACGGTTTCCATGACAAGTCTTTCGTAACCGCCAATCCAAGGAAAGAGATGGAATCTTGTTCTCTGATCCTATTATCTGACATCTTAATGCTATGATCATCATCTCCTTTAAGTCGTGAGTGCAGAATACTCTGAGTTTTTGAAGGATTGAAGGAAACAAGCCAATTGGCGCCCCATTCTGAGACCCTGCGTAAGTCTTCATTAAGAACGTCGCATAACTGCTGACGTTGCTGAGTGTTATTAGCGAGTCGCTCATTGGAATTGAAGAGTGTTGTGTCATCTGCATACATCACTAATTTACTCACTAGGCAGTCTGGGAGGTCGTTGATGTACAGCAGAAAAAGAGTGGGTCCCAAAATTGACCCTTGAGGAACTCCTGCATTGACAAACTTGGTGGAAGACTTTTGGCCATCTAAGACGACATATCTGCCGGTCACTAAGGAAAGAAGCAAGAAGTTTGTGGAGTTGATCAGCAACTCCATAGGACTTTAGCTTCATAAGGAGTCCCTGATGCCAGACTTTATCGAATGCCTTGGAAATATCCAAGGCAACTGATCTCGTCTCACCTTGTCTGTCAAGGACACGACTCACATGTTCAGTGACATATGAAAGAAGATCTGCAGTTGATCGAGAGTGCCTGAAGCCATACTGTTCTTCTGATAGAAGGTTCTGAGTTTCAAGGAAGTTAACAATGTGTTGGTTAATCACTGCTTCAAAAATCTTGCCAGCAATTGGAAGCAGGCTGATAGGACGGTAACTAGATGGAAGAGATGAGTCAGAACCTTTCTTTGGAACTAGAACCACGGAAGCTACTTTCCAACAAGAGGGAAACTCACCGGTGGATACACATCTACTGAACAGTTTAGATAAAAGTGGAGAAAGCTCAGGTGAGAGATGCTTGAAGACCGAAACCGGGATGCCATCTGGTCCACTAGACTTAGAGCTATCGAGACCGGCGATGATCTTTTTGACGTTTCGGACTGTGACTGAAGGAGGACTAACTGTCTCATCAGTGCGCGTGGGAATTGGAGGTGGAATTCTACCTCCATCGTCTAATGACGAATTCTTCGCAAACACCTTGCAAAGAAGCTCGGCTTTGTCTGCTGAGGTTGTCGCCATAGAAGTACTACTTCGGCATGACGGAGTGCTGGGATGGAGGATTTGTTCCTATTGGTGACACTGTTGTAAATCCTCCAGAAGTCCTTAGAGCCAAGCTTTTGGGTAGCAATGGATTTCCGTACATACAAAGCGTAACGGCTTTTGGCCTGATGTATGGTTTCCTTGCAATGTCTACGTGAGGTTTTGTACAATTCAAGATTGCCAGCGCTACTGTCACGCTTATACTTATGGAAAAAGTGGTCACGCTGGCAGGTTGTAGCAACACATTCTGGTGTAAACCAAGGTTGTGAGTGGGGCTTCATTTGGAAAGTACGGTGAGGAATGCAGGCCAACATCCCTATCTGAAGCCACTCTGTCAGTTCTTGCGCCGACTTGTGGACGTTCTCGCTCAGAATCAAATTCTCAGCTTGAACTTGACTAAGAAAAGTGCGGAAGCCACACCAGTCTGCTTTGGAGAATTGATAAACTGTTCTATGGAAGGGTGCAGACGTTGTGGAGCAAATTTGTTTGCCAGAAACTGTGACAACACAGTGATCAGACGTGCCGAGGGGAGAAGTAACCTTGTGTGAAAAACAAGTTGGATTTGAGGTGAGAAACAGGTCAAGGAGATATCCAGTATCCCCAGCTCGGTCAGGCACTCTGGTAGGACAAGTGACAATTTGACTAAGGTTGTGAGAGACAGCGAAATCCTGGGCTGCCTGACCGGAGAGATCGGTGGTGCGTGAGTGCACAAGCCAGTCAACATTGTGCACGTTGAAGTCACCAAAAACGGCAACTTCAGCGCTGGGATACTCTTGTAGAAGAGAATCGATCTTGTCAGAAAGAACATTGAAAATATCCGCATTAGTTGATGGAGAGCGGTATAGGAAAAATAGGAGAAGAGTGGTCTTCTGCAGCGGCGCAATGAAAGCAAGATACTCATGCCTTGGATCCTCTGAGCTACGAAGCCTTCTCAAGGGAAGGCTTGTCTTGGCATAGACTCCAAGACCATGACAAGGTGCTTTATCCATCCGGTGAAATATGTATCCATCAGGAGTAACGTCGCTTGATGACACACTGGGATCTAACCTGGTTTCCGACAGGGCTAGAAGATCTGGTGACTTACCTTGCAGGAAGATGTTGATGTCGTCGTAATTGGACCTCAGTCCTCTTACGTTGCTGAAGCTGATCCTGAGAGGGGTTTTGAGCTTGACGGCTTGACTACGTTTCTTATGTGTCTTTCTCATTTTCATAATTTCTCATAGAATATCAATCAAATAAACGAAAATTATACTGTACAACAAAGTGATACAAGAAACTTTGGAAGGCATCAGAAAAACGTAAATAATAGCAACAAAGCTGCAATAAATAATAATAATAATAATAATAATGTAGCTTTATTCGTACTTCACAACCGGTGGTTATTCAGAAGTAGCGTTACACAAATCATTTATAAAATACATCAGAAGTAGAATCAGATAGAAGTCAGGCAAAGCGAATAAAAGAATTTTGGAAGCGCATTGTTCTTGATCTGAGTTTTCTGTTCCGACTACCAAGTCTTTCACTATGTCGAGTTTCTTCGCTATCGTGAATAAGATGTAATGGGTGTTCCTCATCTTCTGCCTTTAATGCTAATTGCTCGGCCGTTCGCAAACAGAAGCTGGTAATATCCTCTGAACAGCTAAAACCGAACAACTTGCACAATCGCTTTTCAGGGCTAGCAATATGTCTGAATCTCGAGGCAGTGATGTTGCACCACGCGGGATAAGCATAAGTCAAGATAGATCTTATCATGGTCACGTACACGGTTCGGAGCAATTGGTGGTTATTCGGCGAAATTTGCTTTAGGCAGTGTAGTAGATAAATTCGGCGTCTAGCTTTCGAAAGTGTGTGGTCGAGATGCTGTTGCCAATTGAGCTTGTTGTCAAGAACAATTCCCAGAAGTTTGGCAGAGCTAACTTCCTCAATAATGGTTGATGATTCTGGGTCGCAGAAAGCTGAAAGGTTGAGGGCCTTCTTAGTATTGAAGTTCATTACCTTGGTTTTCATATAGTTCAAATGCATGCCATGCTCATGAGACCATGTCAGTATATGATTCAGCTCCTCACTGAGCTTATCGTACTCGACTTCGCGAATGCAGTGCAGCACTGATATGTCATCTGCAAATTTTACCAGGGTGGAGTTTCCAAACTTTGGCTCCAAGCTGTCCATTGCTGAGGCAAACAACAATGGAGCTAACACGCCTCCCTGAGGGACTCCACTTGTGGCTCTAAACCACAATGAATAGTTACCATTGCATTTAATTCTTTGTTCTCGCACAGACAGATATGATGCAATCCAGAGCAACAGTTCTTTTGGAGCATTTTTGTCAACCAAGGATTGTAGAATAACCTGATGTGGTATTCTGTCAAATGCCTTGCTGTAATCCAACATCAGAAGTCTAACGGCTTCCGGAGTGTCTAGATGGGATAAAATACGATGAATCGTGTAGGTGAGTGCCGTCACAGTTCCTTGACCAGTCCTTGGTACAAAGGCGAATTGAGTTGGTCCAATTGGTGAGAAACGCTCTGGTAAAGCCACTTTTTCAAAACAAGCTTCTCGATCACTTTAGAAAGAATCGGTAGTAAAGAAATAGGGCGATAATCAGTAAGTTTAGGTTGGCTGACTTTGGGGATAGGCACAACATTAGCCCTCCTCCAACAAGTTGGCATCACACCGGTAGCAAGACTTAAATTAATCACATGTTGGATAGAAGGAGCCAGTATATCAGCAAAGTCCCGCAATACCCAAAAGGGAACTTCGTCAGGTCCTGGTGAGCCTTTTTTCAGATGGATCAAAATGTCAAATACTTCGTTCTGAGTGACAGATAAGGGTGCATTATATGGCATGGTATCCAATTGCTCAAGAATGCCATCAATGTCAGAGGGGACAAATTTTTGTGAAAATACTTCAAGCATATCATTGACATTGACTTGAGTTGGCTTTTTCTTGTGATGAATTAGTTCATTAACTGCTTTCCATTTTCGTGAGTTGCTGTTACTGTTGTTGCAAGGCACAGAATTGAGAAAATTTCTCTTCAAGTCACGAATATGAGCAATTACTGTATCACGCAGTCTCAGATATTTGAGATGTTTTCTTTCTGCATAGGCCCGATCGCGTGCGTTTATAAGAAGCTTTAATGATGGTTTGACCCATGCCTTGTCGTCATTACGAAGCCGGAGAGTCTTTAAGGGAAACACAGAATTATATAGTTCAGATAATCCGTCTGTTAATACACGTGCTGCTTCATCAGTGTCGCATTCGAACATAACACTCTCGAGGAAACTTGATGTCGCAGTCAAAGCCTCTCTGAATCTGGCACAGCTGGCTGGTAGCTTTTTCCGATATTGTATCTTTGTAACACGTGGACGTGGGTATTTGTTCGATGCCTTGCAATGAACTACATTGTGGTCAGAGCGAGCCAAGGGTGGGAGCACACATGCATCGCTATAAGCTTCCTTGCAATCTGTGAGAACAAAGTCCAACTGAGCACCACAGCGAGTATGAAAATCAAACAAGCTGCTTGTACCGAGGAGCGCATTGATTTGGGGAACTCGGGCAGCCAAACCATTGAAGTCACCACATATCAGCACACTGGAAACCGAATGATGATTTCGACCATGTGCTACAATATCTATTAGAATGTCGATAACCGCATCGTGAAGAGGGGAACTTCCCCAATAAGGATGATATAGAGCAATCACCAGCACATTAGAATCAATAATGAACGTCAAGAATTCGGATTTCAGCGCTTTGTGAGATGTATTGATTGCCGGGATGCAGTCACAGCTACGTATGTCATGATTGTCTGAGCAATATACCAGTATGCCTCCACCAGGGCTGCCTCGATCCTTTCGAATTTGCTGATAATTAGGAATGTTGAGCCAGGATGTGTCGGTAGTATCGTCAAGCCACGTTTCACAAGCAATAGCTATTCCAGGTTTGATGGAGCGAAGTCGCAGGGAAAAATTCGTCGAATTTGTTCCTTAATGAGCGGGCGTTGGTGAGAACTATCGAAGGATGACGGATCACTCGTGTTCTGCATTTCTTTTTTGTATGGCGTTTGATATTGATTAACACTTTTTGTCGGTCGTTGTGTGGTTTTTGTGTGTTGCGTTTGTGTCTTACGCGCCACGATAATTCTTGGTCATCAGCTGATGTATCAGCTGGGTTGATAGATAAGGGTTGAGGGCGACGATAGGTGACACGAACGGGAATGGCAAATGACGCAGCTTCGTAGGTCTCTTGCAAGGAGTTGGGAGAAGAGATGACAGTAGCTGAGGCCGGTGGGTGATCAGACGTAGCGATAGCAATATTAGGGAGAGCACCAAAATAATTGCGACGGAGAATTCCGAAGTGCCACAGACGGCGTCTTACTTTTCTTCCCAAAGGACACGCGTCAGAGCCATGTAAATGGACTGGTGGGCGACATGCCAGGAGTGCAGAGCGAGAGTAAACAATCCGGGGAGAGGAATCGCAAGGCGAAGCGGGTTTGGCCATGAACTAAGGGGACGGAGAGGAACACACAGACGAGCGATGAGTCAGCTGAAGTCCCCAAACGATGATGAAATCCTTGGTGAATGCATAGTAAATATCGGTATGTCAGTAATAGTAAAACATACAATTTGTAAGGTTTGAGTAGATGCGTAAGATAGGCAATAAGGCAGATGGAGGATGTAGCAGCAATACAAGGTCAGTGAGGTAGAAAGATAGATATTTTCGGAGAATAGCAAGCAAAATTGGAGAAGTGACGACGAGGAATAGTTAAGACGGGGAAAACGAGGAGCGCGAGACGACCGCACGCTGGCTCGCTAAAAGCGAGAGAATACGCAAAAAAGACACTTATAGGCACAGTTCATGTCGCAAAAGCTTGAAGAAACCCAAATGAGAACCCCTTTGCCGTAACAATGGGTACAAGTAGGTAGGCCACAGAGGAAACCGGATACAGCTACACGGGCTAAACCCCTCAGTAAAGCTACCCACGCATGTCCGTGGGAGTGGAACTGTACCGCCTTTTTTCGAGCAGTTGACCGGGCCTGCCTCCCAATGCATTACCAGTGGGTTCGGGACCCTCGAACTACCTGACGCCCGTATGCCGTGAATACGTTGGATCTGTCACACCTTAACCTGCAACAAATGGGGAAGTGCAAAAGAGAGCAGTGGAAGGAAGTTCGATCACAAATGAGCCAAATAAGTGCCATGCCCAAAAACCTGATTCAACAACATCTGAAACATCTGATGACTGTTCATATCTCGCAAATCAGGGGGTGGTGCTAATTGGGACGGCCGAAGCCTACCACACATTTAAAATAAACAAACGTGGAGAAAAAGAATGAAAAATTAATCAAACATAAATAAATTCAATGACCAGTAAAATAAAAATAATATTCCAGAGCCTGCTAGTTAGCCGGAGCACGGTCACAAACCGCCGACAATAAACCTTTCCGACAAGGTAGAACCCAAAGAAGCATGAGCTTCAGACGACAAAGCCTTATTGCGACTCCGTTTTCACCCTTTCACCGCTTTGAGGCCGCAGGTTGATTGAGAAAGTTTGAATTGGAGCTTCAACTTTTATATCTAAATATCTCTTAATACTATTCTGAATAAATTGCAACGGATATCGGTTGTTGGACTCAAAATGTTATGCAGTTTCTCCATTTCCTCGTGGAATTTCTCCTAGGACAAGTAAACAATATGTGCTCTATGCATCAGAGTACTTAGTAAGCCTCTTTTCCTCTGCAAGTGACACTCGGCCTTGAAATTCTAAATTAAACCTGAATATGTGGTCTTCCTACAATCCGTGGTAACCAAGTTACAGTCAGTGACATTTAAATTGATGTCGAGAAAAGGCAAGGATTTGCCACCGATTTCCGTGTTAAATTCCATCTTCTTATGCCATGAGTTCAAATACCTAAAGAAAGACTCATGGTCATCATCTTCAAAAATAGCAAGAATGTCATCAACATACCTTACGTAGAGCTTCAGGTTCTTACGATTGATGTTGAGAAATTTAGTTTCTAATTCACCCATGAGCAGGTTACTAGTGTGGGGGCCAAGGGGCTGCCCATGCCATAAAAATGCCGTTTTTGGCATGCCATCGATCTACTTTAAGAAATGATTGCAAGGTATCTCTCGTAAAATTGACAAAGACCTTCTAATTAGGTGGGTGTTTGCATGCAATAATATTAAGAAAAACGTTTCGAACAAAGATCGTATTCCAAAAGCTCTTAAGTCATGTGTAGTTTGCCGTTTTGCTTGTGAGGTTGATCCTCGCACTACCTACATTGGTAGAGCCTCACGACACATGAATGCTAGAATGAAGGAGTACAGTGTCTACAAATGTCGGCTATCTCTGACCATAGATTAAATGGCCAGTGTAGTTGTAGGTCAGAAAATGTCAAAATCATAGCTCAAGCCTCCAATAGTTTTGATTTGGACATTAATGGACGGGCTTTGTACATAAAAAATTCAACTCTTAAAACCAAAAACTTCATCCGATCGAAGAAGAAAGAATCCATCCGGAATTGCAGCAAAGAAAAAATATTGTTGAATTATATCTTAATAAACTTTCTTCAGATCAACAGTCATCTTAACAAAATTCGGAAATCAGTGATTTTATGAAGAAGGAAAGAAAGCCGTTTTGAAGGAGATTCTCAATATTTCTCAAAAATTTATGATATCAAATTCTGTATATTGCAGGAAAAAACTATTGCAGATCGATAAAATTCCCAAAAAAGTAAACAGAAAGAATTGAAGAGGACGTCGAGAAACCTACATGGATTTATTGCAGTTATCATGCAATCGCCAAGGCGTTTGTCTGGTTAACAAAACTGGATCAACCGAAACTTAGTAAAATGCTCGTTAGAAAAGAAAAAAAAACCGAAAATAACAAATATTTGCAATCTAAGTGATGGCCCGCCAACAGGACGTTTTTGTAATTCAGTTTTTATCTTTAGATGAAAAGGCAAGTGAGAACGTCCTTTTTATTGAACAAAAATCGAAGTATAATAAAAAGAAATATGCAATGTAATGTAATTTTAAAATGTAGGCCTATATTTCTTTTTATTATACTTCGAATTTTATTCGATAAAAAGTAGGAGTGCTCACTTGCCTTTTCATCTAACTATGAAATATTTTGCAATATCTTTGAAAATTGCTACAAGGAACACATAATGATGAAAATATGGAGGCAATGATGCATCATCAAAAAAAAGAGAAAATACTGGTTGAAGAAATGCTTAACAGAAGAAAATAGGAATGATAACGAATGGATTACAATGGGGGGAAAACAACTAAACAGCAAGAGAAGACGGTACAATGTTCACTCCAATAATTCAGGCCAAAGGACAAAACTAACAATTAATTATCTCTACTCAAAAACACGGTTGAATTGAGTCAGTTTCATTCCAAGTCTCCAAAATGAAAGAAAACAACGCAGAATGAGGTTTTCCGCTTGCAAAATTTTCAGACCAAGCCATGGGCCCTCTTCCAAGTTCTGCATGCAATGCAATCTCAGTCTAGAAACTTTGTTGGATATAATGCGGAGATCTGCAGGATTATCCTCGATCTCCACAGCACAAGCCCCGACGAGAATTGAATCTCAGTCTAGAAAAGGAAACTTTGTGGATAAGTGCGGAGATCTGCAGGATATCCTCGATCTCCACAGGCAAGCCGTTCGTGCGCTGACAGAGAACTTTGAATCTCATCAGGTCTAGAAACTTTGTGGATAATTGCGGAGATCTGCCAGGAATATCCTCGATCTCCACAGGCAGCCGCGACGAGGAATTGAATCTTCAGTTCTAGAAACTTTGTGGTGATTAAATGCGGAGATCTGCTAGGATATCCTCGATCTCCCGCAGGCGATCCCCGACGGGAATTGAATCTCAGTCTAGAAAACTTCGCGGGGAATAGTGCAGGGATATCCTCGATCTCCACAGGCTAGAGTGAGCCGGCGACGAGGAATTGGAATCTCAGTCTAGACAAACTTTGTGGTAATATGCGGAGATCCGGCAGGATATCCTCGATCTCCACAGGCAGCCGCGACGAGGAATTGAATCTCAGTCGTAGAAACTTTGTGGGATAATGCGGAGATCTGCAGGTATTCCTTCGATTCTCCACAGGCAGCCGTGACCGAGAATTAAATCTCAGTCTAGAAACTTTGTGGATAATGGCGGAGATCTGCAGGATATCCTCGATCTCCACAGTGCAGCCAGCACGACGACGAATTGAATCTCAGTCTAGGAAAACTTTGTTGGATTATAATGCGGAGATATGCAGGATATCCTCGATCTCCCACAGGCAGCCGCGACGAGAATTGAATCTCAGTCTAGAAACTTTGTGGATAATGCGGAGATCTGCAGGATATCCTCGATCTCCACAGGCCAGCCGTGACGAGAATTGAAATCTCAGTTCTAGAAAACTTTGTGGATAATGGCCGGGGTGAGATCGCAGGATATCCTCGATCTCCACAGGCGGACGGGTGGAGAATTGAATTTCTCAGTCTAGAAACTTCGCGGAGATATTTTAAACGAATTCAGTGCCCCAATGGCACAGGAAAGCTGCAATACATCGAACCTTATCTGTAGATGATGGAGGGTCTTTTGAAGTCTTGACAGTTGGCCTCACTCAATATTTTTCTCTGTTTTTTTCCTTTTTCAGATTTTTCTCCAGTCGCCCTTGTATAGTGGAAAAGAAGGAAGGAAGCTGATATAGAAGATTTAAAATAGAATTAGAGCAAACGGAAAGTAAACGTATAAGTTTTTTTTTTTTTTTTTTTTGTTTTTTTTTTTCTTCCAGTTTTGACCGCCTAGTCGATAGCTTGTACCGAGCGTCAGCTTCCATTCTGTCAAGGAGTTCGTATTACGATAATAAACTTGAATACTTCCGTTTTCAAAATGATCAGCAAATCATTTGATTTCTCAACTAGAAAAAGCAAATAGAAAAAGACATTAAACGATAGCCTGGGATGTCCGGATCCAAGTGTTTGTTCCGTGTCATTGGTTTGATTATCTTTATACTGTTCATAATTGATTTTTTCCATTACAAAAAGTATGTTCAGAACGAAGAAGAAGTACTAAATGTTTGAATTTATCCATGTAATTAACATTGCTGCTCAATTTGATCAGTTAAAATAAAAGCACTTCAACTATTTCTAGTAGTCTTGCTATGTCAAGTTTTTAAATTTGAGCTTCATTGTTTTGTGATACAGCATATACTACACACGGCCGTTTCGATCGTTCTATCTCACATCCGTACGTTCATAATATTTCGTTTCTGGGTAACGTTTCTGTCGGCCAAGTCATGCTTTTCCTAGATGTTTTTCCATCACAATGTGGGTGACTGACGCAACATTTGCCCTTCTGAGAATCCCATTTACGGTATTTCATATCTAAAAAACAGGAGTTCGTCTTGGAGAACCGGAACGAATTCTGGAAATCATCAACTGCTGCAGGGGAATCATTTTTCGGTTTCTCCTCACGCAGGAAGTTTGTGTAAGGGAATACGACACTATTTCCTAACCATTACCAGTAACATTGAAGGAAACAATGTAAGATAAAGCTTGGCACTGGAATAAGTAGGCTTAGTTCTGATATGTGGCCTACTACATGTTGCACAAACTGGTATAGGTTTCATTTTTTTGCGATATTTAATTTAATTTAGGTTTTTCGTAGGCATCATTATCAATTTCATTTAAACGCCGTTTGTAATATTAAGTACTTTTTTCCTGGTGTTAATTTTACCAGGAATGTGTTTGAAATTTTTAGCTTAAGCTAAATCGTTCAGTTGATCAATTCATTCATGGGGTATTAAGTTTGCTGCATTTATAAACAAAGAGGAGATTTATGCACATTGTTCTATGTTCAATACAGTAAGTAATACTAGTTCATCTGATTGTGACAGGTATTCACTTATTAATAGGTCCTCGGGATTGGGGAATTATAGTGAAAAGGCCCCTGATTAGTCAGGTTGTGTTTGATATGATGTTGGTATGATTCAGCGGATGTTGAGATGTTTTAAACGTTATAATTTTATACAAAAATTTGTTCGGTCAGCATCCCACAGGACCATCTTCAGGTAAAAAAGAAAAATTCATTAAAGATAGTAGTGCTAGGTGATCTATTCAAACATAAAACAAGTTTTTATCTTAATGCGAGTAGCTGGCAAGAAAGGACAGGAAAAATGATTTGACATCAAAATAATGAATATGATGAGAGAGATGCGACATATACTGGCTACAATTTACCAATAGCAAAGAAAATGACCTACTAGTAGTTTAGTAAAACAAAAATATAAAAGAAAAAAGGAGGTAACTGCATGAAAAAAGGTTAGTAGAAAAGAAGGTTCATAACGACTGTCAGCTCATTTTTTTTGTTTATAGAGGCCTGCAACTTTTGATGAAAATGATTCACGTAAACGAATAGTATATAGATACATAGCAATAATTGAGCACTAAGATTAAAGTTGTTGGATGTGACGTGATGAATATGTTATAAACTAGAGATGTTTTTAGTTGTTAAATGTTCCTTTACGATGATGAAAAGTTCTACGTACTAACCGATAAAATGTTTTACTTTGTTGCCACGTGATTTGGTAATTGATATTTTCTAATTGCACAAATCGCTTTTATGCAAGGACAGTTGGTGAAGTACAAATTGCTTGGAAGAAACGTTGTTTCTGTTTCAAATATGCCGATGGTTTTATTTTTTCCTTGTTATACGACATTTATGTTATTTTTTCGTCGAAAATTCCTTTAATTCTTTTGTCCATTTTGTCCCGATAAATAAGGAAAAGAAAATAGTGAGGTTTTTGTTGAGCACTTCGGATCGAATCATTCTGTTTTCTTTTCAAGTTGTTGGACGGTTGAAATATGAATGATTCGTCATTGTATCCATTTCTTCTGAGCATGTCGTCGAATGCTCTCTCATTGCTTTTTGTATATAGGACACTTGGGAACATCTTTCTGATATCCTTTTCTTTTCATTGACGATGAAATTGATTTTGTTTTTATTGGCATACTTGATTTAAAATGCACGAATATACTTTGTCCTCTTCGCTTGCTTTTTATAAAATTCGAAATTAGGTTGTTGTGTTTATTTATTGTAGCGTAAATCTAGTAACTCAGGTTTTTCTATTTCTTTCTGGGAATTCAATCCGAATTTATGCATGGATTTGCGAACTCATTAGTTTTAATAATTCAAGGGCTTTGGTGTTCATTCTTCACTAACGCAAAGCATCATACAAACATATCTTTTTGAATAGTGGTATGTCATCATATTCTCTAAGCTATGTTTTCGTTTTGATACGAAAACAAAACCACAAACCTGAAAGAGGAATTACCCATATTGTAATCCTTTGATCTGTTGATAGATGTGCCATCAAATTGGAAAAAATACATTGTTCAAATATGATATGCCTTTGATGCAAGGATGTTGAATTCTTCTAGTTTGCGTGATTAATGCTGAGACTCGCGTCTTCAATTGAATAGACCTGTACATTGAGCAAATATCATAGCTGAAGGGAAATATTGTTCTTCATTGTTGCGGTCTTAATTGAGTTTATAAGTCGAACTTGATTTCAGATGAGTTAGAATAAGGCAAGATCACTGGAAAAATAATTCGTAATTCAGGCCAAACAGTTATTTTGGACGGTCCATTTTTATTGGAAACATTCGTCGGATTTTCATCTGTATGCGCCAACCTCGTGATTGGGTTTACATGCCATTGTTAAATTTATAAGTTTGAAATGCATTGCTGCCCGGCATTGGAGGAGAAAGATTCAACCTTGTATCAACTTGTAACGACTTCGTATTCAATACGGTTGAAGTTCTCACGGTTACAATTGGTTACGGTTTACGTGCTCATCGATTGCGGTAAATCACGGTTGCATTCTGCATTGGAATAGATTTTC
>CAJQUW010011676.1:0-148054 GCA_907163375.1 Prostheceraeus crozeri | reverse complement strand
AAGCTTTATTTACTTCTGTTCCGGTTGATTTAGTTATTAGTGTGGCTAAAGATAGACTAACCAGTGATTCAAATTTGTGTGAACGTACGAATCTCAGTGTGTCTGATATCATTTCGATTCTTGAGTTTTGTCTTAGTTCAGATTTTTGTTTTGACGGTTCTTTTTATCACCAAAAGTTTGGGTGCCCAATGGGCAGTCCTGTTTCTGTTGTTGTTGCCAATTTGGTTATGCAATTTATTGAAAATCGAATTTTATCGGATAGCACGTACGATGTACTACACTGGCGTCGTTATGTCGATGACACATGGGTAGTTTTAGCGGAGAAAAATGTATCTGTTTTTCTTGAATACATCAATTCTGTTAATGAGTCGATACAATTTACTTGCGAATTTGAAAATGAGAATCTGTCTATTCCATTTCTGGATCTTCGTATTTCTAGAAATGTAGAAACGTTTTCTTTTTCTGTTTCTCTATTTCGTAAAGCTACCGAGTCTAATCGTTATTTGAACTTCGCATCCCACAACCCTGTTTGTCAAAAACGTTCTGTTGTCAAGTGCTTGACTAAAAGATCTGTGGTTTTTTCTTCTTCAGATGAAGATTGTAATATGCAAACTAAAGAAATGTCAAATTTGTTAGTTGCCAATGGCTATCCCCCTGAGTTTGTGAAACACAATATTTTCAGTAATGTTCGGTCTACTCAAGAAGTTGAGTCCAGGATATCTTCGATATGCCTTCCATATGTTGCTAAGACTTCTGAAGCCATAGCTAGGATTCTTCGCCCATATGATGTCAAAACTTTTTACCGACCATGTAAACGTATTCGTAATTTTCTGCCGACTCCCAAAGATCCCATTGAGTTTTCTCAAAAGAGGGGAATTGTCTACAAATTGTCTTGTAACAACTGTGATAAATTTTACATTGGACAATCTGGCAACAGTCTCGGAACTAGAGTGAATCAGCATCACTCGGCCTTACGTCTTATGTATCCGGAAAAGTCTGCAGTTGCAGAGCACGCTCTAGAGAGTGGTCATGCCATAATGTGGGACGAACCAAAAATTCTTAAAACCGAGAGGAACTACCACAAAAGACTTTTCCTGGAAGCGTGGCATTCAAAAAGCCAACAAACTCTAAATCGATGTGAGTTAACTGTCCCTTTTGTATATAATAACCTGTAACTTTTGATTTTATTCTCTTCATTTGTTATTATCGCATTGTCTTAATTGCCCTATTCTTTTATTGTTCATTATCGACTTTGTCTATCAAATTGTCTGGCGAATGATATTCAGTTCATTTAGAGATATCGATGTCAGTCTCTGTCCTGAAGACGAGATCCGAGGTGGTCGTGAAATATCGACAGTCTTGCTCTTTTAATATAATTTACGTCGTGGAACATTGAATTTTGATAATCTATAGTGACTATAGTGACTACCGTATCCGATTCTTAAGCCTATTTCTAAGCCTATAAAATATGTAGCAATATATTTTACATAGGGTTTATCCGTCAATAAATGATTAGTGAAGTTCAACTTTCATTTGTCAGCTATTATTTAATTACAAATTATTTAACGCAAGTCAGATTCAGAGTGAGACGTGCCCGATGGTTGATCATGAAATGTGAAAATATAATCTCTCCTCAAAGATTATTCCAGTGTGCGAGCATGTTAATGAAATTTGAAAAAACGCAAGACATTCAAATTTCATTAACACACTTGCACACTGGAATAACTTTTGAGGAGAGATTACCAACATTTTTTAGTGTTTTTCACATTATGAACCTCACGACTAAATCCATCAACTACATTCATGAAATTCCCTATACTACAATAAATGCACAATTCCTCTACATGTATTTGAATTTTTATTATTTAAGTCACAAAAACAAGCACAAACTACTGTGATGAGTGATGACACCTTTTCAAAAAGAGGCGTCGATCTAACTGATTAGTAATACATTCTCTGAAATGACTGCTTCATGTACAGTCATGATGCCTTATGGAGCAATCAGTTAATCATGTAGTAATACTTGTAGTAATACTCATGCAGTATTCATGTAGTAGTAGCTTGGCTTTAAATATTCGTCTATTATTTCTATACTACAGTAGTATAGAAATAATAGACGAATATTTAAAGCCAAGCGGTTTCCATGCCATAAAAAGAACACGTGAAGAATGTGTGTGTTCACAATGACAGCATCAGAATGTTAATATGCTGTAGATTTCCCTGCAATATGAAAGTTCGGAATACATGCATTCTGTTATCTTGCAAGCATTTGACAGATTAAAGCTAGAAACACACATTTCCAGAAACTCTGCACAAATTGATAGTATAGCTCTCAGCTTATCTACAGAAATGCATGAGAAAAGTTAATTATTTCAAAACTTTCAAAACACTTGAAGATTTGTGATGCATCATAGATATAAATTGTGCCTGAATCCTATAAAGTCAAGACTAGACGAAATTTAGACATCGGTGAGTGAAATAAAATATTCGTTGCAAACTCGACATCCTGATATTTCGTTGTCTGATACGGGAGATTCATTACTTAATTTTCCGCGATGTAAGAGAAAATATAACTCTCTCTCAATTTAGACGACATTTTATTTTGGCAAAACAAAGATCCCTGACGTGTTTCGTTACGATGGACAGTATCAAGGGGAGTATCTCCCTCCCCTTGATACTGCCCACCGTGACGAAACACGTCGGAGATCATTATTTTGCAAAAATAAAAAATCGTCTAAATTGAAGGTGAGCTATATTTTTTCAAACTCGACATCATCTACAGATGATATAACCGGAAGAATCGCTAAAATTCGAAGCCATTGATTTGACAGCATCTAGGGCAGGGGTGTGCAACCTGCGGCCGTAGTAGAGGCAAAGTGCGGCCGTGACAATGAGAAGTAAATGAAAAAGAATAATGTACATTCATATTGCAAATATTTCTGGAGTTCAAGGCAATCGAAAAACAATCGTCACTATAGTGGCATACTAGTCACCTTGTACCTGTCAAACACCTTTATGCCCATGCTGCTTGGAAAAATGCGCGCCGCAGGCGCAATGAAGGCGTTCAAGCAGTTCAATAATTCATGAAAAGAATATTTTAGGGATGTTACATTGAGGTGAATTCTTGGCTAGAGTCATCAGCTAAAAGAAACAAAAGGGACAATTGTAGTTTGCTCGAATTGTTCGTGCGCGCTAGCTTCAAGCCCATGACCTAAATAAGGATGCCGGCTAGATCCATTTCTGCAGCGGTACTGCTGTGTGAAACAACGGATTGAATCGAAAGATATTGTAATTTTTTTACCTATTCAGATTTTGTGTATTTTCATAAATAAAATGTGCTAAAATTTCAGTTGTGTTTTTATTTCATATTTGTCATTAAATTTAAAGCTCACATTTTGTGTTGCGAAAGAACTGTATGATTAGCAATAATAAGATACTTCATAACTTTAATGAAGGTTTTAATTAGGTTCTAGAAATGCGGAGGCCAATATACGAGTGAATGCCCAGAATAGACCGTCTCTGTGATGAATGAATGAATTTTGTATGGCCCGTGATTCCTTTATGAATTATTAAAGCAGCTTAGTAAAGTGTTTTCTCCTTCGGTTGCCCTTACAAAAACATGCCTTTAACTTTTCAAGTGCTAATAACACCTTAAGCTTAAAATCTTTGTGGGTCAAAAATGACAGTCGGTCGTACATGGGTTAACTTGCTAACTCTTTATTTACGAAATAGGCCTTTATGCGATTTTCACTGCGTCATTCATTAAGGAAAGCTAATTTGAGTAGTGGAATATAAAAAGGATTGGCTATTGACCTAGGTGTTTGCACACATATTAAGTGCGGCCCTTCTTTCGGACTTCGAAACGGCGGCCGAAAAGTGTAGAAGGTTGCGCACCCCTGATCTAGGGATTAGTGTAAAATAGTCAATACATGAAATTTTATTTTCATGATTGATCATTATCTCCAAATAGCCATAACTACTACTTTGAAGTCAACACTAAGTCAAAAGCTACACTGTTAACTGTAAACAGCAAATATCCATTAAACTCAACAGCTAAAATTATTTTCACGGTCTTTTTGCTGTCTGAACCGTAAATATCCGTAAAAACAGACGTTTGTTTATCTGATATGAACGGATATTTTCTGTGAAGCTCTTCTGTTAAGCTTAACGGTTACTTTAGCTGTTTTTGACGGTGTACAGTTTACAGTGTAGGAAATTCATCCACATCATTGCTAGACGTGCACTAATTGACATACATTGTATATTGGACTGAACACAAGCCTTTAAGAATATAGCAAAATTCTCCATCAAGAATCCTTGGTTCTAGTGAAATCGCTAAGTTCCAAAAGTAGACCTACGGGTGTGGCTGTGTTCCTGTTTGAATATTGTCGCCAATACGTCGTTCAATTCAAAATAGTTTTATTAAATTTTAAGTATAGGTTTACTACTTATAAAGTGATGTAATTTGTGCGACTTTATTTCGAATAAATATACCGCAAAATCTATAATAGACCGCAATGGCGATCTATTTTTCAACTCTCTCTGTTGGGTGGCGGTCTAGTGCAATTGCATTCTGTTAGAGGGTGGCGATCTATTTTTCAACATCTCCGAGTATAAAGGCATTAAGAGATGTCACTTAAATGAAGTTTGTAATTGCGTCTATGTTCCATATACAAAACTCTCAAATATCCAAATGCTTTACTAAATACCCGGTATGTTGTGAACGTATTACATTTAGGCTTATTATCTTGTGATTGAAACTTGTGATGATACTAAAAACATATTTTACTTCATCAATTCAGACAAAAAGAAATTCTTTCTTTAACCGAAGTTTCTTCAACATATTTCACAGATATTGATATTCAATAAGTTGATTTATAAGTTTTATTGACAATAGGCCTATTTCACATGTATACTAATAATAAATGCTCAATACTTAACAAGATGCTAAACTACATCTATTTAATATATTGTGCACGCAAGATGCTACCCAAAATAAGATGACCAACAACACGAATCATGACATTACAGGCACTTAATGATTAATTTAAGGCAATTGTTAACAATGGAGAAGTCAAAGAAGGTCAACTTTGTTGTCCGAACAGCTGTTGTTCTCTTGCATCAGCAGCAGCGAATACATGTAAGTAATTGCATATAAGACATCGGACAGGCTTAACACAAAATATTGGTACTCACTACTTACACTGCCGAAATATAAGAAGTGGCGGTTTGTTAGTTAGCGTTCTATTACAGGTGGTCGTCCATTCTTCTAAAACTTCGTCGGGGCGGTGATCCATTATAGGTGGTCGTCTATTATAAGTTTTACGGTATATTGCTCCAAACCGCATGAAAAACTCGAACAAATTATTAAAAATGGCAGTAAATTAAATAATAAAATACATTGCAAGTGAATAGGTCTGTGATAAGTCAATTGGAGACGCAAAACCCACATAATCGACCAATACATGGACATCAAAACAGGCATGAAGATAAGTACTACTTTTTTTCCTTCTTTATTCAGATTACACTCTAATTGCAAAACCTTGAAATTCCAGTTCAAGCACTTCGCTTTAATTTTGCAATCGATGTCTTATTGCCTCAAAATACAAAAATTGATTTTAACAACTCATATATTCGAAATCATCAAGAGACCAAGATGGCCACAGCAGCAGGTTTAATGGTCTCTAGTGTGACACAAAATGAATTCCCACTTTCCAACCGAAACAATGGTAGCAACAACAGTAGCGCTAATGCTGTAGTAAAGGTGTAGATGGGTAGGTTTATGCGGTGGTCTTCATCGTCAGAAGCTCGGGTTATTCAGGTGGAATTGTGCGAGTATAAAATCAAGCGAGAGAAGTATGGAGTGCTCGACGATAGGATTCGCATAGAGCGAAAGTTAAATTTCAAGCGAAAAATTGCACAACTAAACAATAATGTCATGCTATTGCCATCTCCGAAAGATTGAGTTTGCGCTGAAATTCATCGTATTTAACAAAATTTAGAATAACATGATTGCAGTGTGATTGCTGAGTTTTTCATGATCACATTTGAATTAATTAACAACGTGAACCATGATCATTACAAAATGTTTTGAGTACTATGTTAACACGATCGAGAGACGTAATAATTATCGGCATTCAGTACTAACAGGAGCTTCTTCTAAATGGACTTCCGCCGAGCTGGCATACTGTTGAGTAGGTTTCCGGCAACTGGGCTTACCTAGATACGGTATCAGTGAGTGATAATATCGAAGTTTAAGGGTTAATGGGAGTTAATGCAGTTCAGCAGTTTTTATAACTTTGCGTTCCACTCACTGTGTTCCACATACGAGTATCAGCAAATACTTACTTTTGTTGACTCTGCTTCGATAAGCGAGATGCCTCTGCTGCTTGCTTGCGAGCCTCAAACTCTTCCCTCTTTAATACTTCACCGCTTCCTCTATATCCCAATTCTACAAGTTGCCTTGCGAGCTCCTCATCCTGTTGAAAACAAAACCGAAAAGGTCTAAACCGGATTGAAATTGCAACAAAAAAAGAAATTTTATCGTTTTACATTATCAATAGTGTGTTTTCCTTTCTAGCGGTTTCAAACTGTGTGATTCTTCATAAATGAGGAGAATTATTCAGTCTAGAAAAGATATCAATTGGCTGCTCTTGTGACTTTTCAGATTGCTTTTCCTCGGCAATTACAAACCAGACATGACAGATGATTTTCAGACAAACAAAGACAAATTGATTTAGAAACTTAGTTCATATTACATGTAATCCACAGACATGTAAAATAATCCTTTGATCAATCATGTTGTGAATATAGCTTTGTTGAAAAAATCAATTATTATTTCGACCGACAGAAATTCAAGTTCATCGCAGAAAAAGAGTAAATTTGATTTGCTGAGTGATAAGTCTAAGATTTCTTTTTAGTTGGTATCATTACGTAAGGACATCTAATGTAGAGCATCAACTCAAAATACACTAGAGCACAGTGAGAATACTTGAACCAAAAGATTCAGCTTTTCACGAAGATTCTAAAAGCATTTCATCAATTTTCACGAAGGTAACTTTCGGCAATTATTCCTGTGTTTACATACTACACGCATCTATGCGATATGCTAGAGATTTCTGTGTCTGAAAGTATGAAATTTATAAAATATCAAATAGAGTGAAACGCTTCTGATGATGATCTTAAAACAACAAACTTAAAAGGAAATTAAGTGATCACCAAGTTATTTCGTGAACAGCATTATGATCTGCGTCTACATACAAAAAATTGAAAATTTATTCTACTTCTTGGTTCAATTTTCGAATTTGTTAATTAACTTGGTCAATTTAGCTGACAGCCTAGCTAATCAACTTTTAGTTAATTATCCAACACGCTATATGGATCTGTTGAGTTTGCACTTGTCTAAATTATTGACTAACAGAAAACACTCCAGGATCAATAAAAGTCACTGTGTACAGCCTTACTGAGATATGAATGCCCAGAATCATAATTTAGTCTATGGAGCTGGAATTCAACTTTTCATAAGTAATAAAAAGTTGATTAATTAAATTTCTTGGGTATGATTTTGTGATATTACCTTCAAAATATTAAGTTTCATTTTTTCATTTTAATTATCTTGCGGACGCATTTGTATCATGACTAAATTATGATCATTAATTTTATTGGATTTTCTTGGACATTTTGCTTTTTCAGCATCAGGTAATTTAATGTCATACGACAAGCGTCAGCAAATACTCTTACTGACAAAGCTGAGCCTTACAGTTCATTTCCATCGAAGTTGATCAATAAACATTAACAAACTGACCAGTAACTCGAAGACTTTGCAAAAGGTGTCCAAAAATTAGCGCAGTTCTTGATTTTGGTGTGAAAACAGGGCTTTAGCTTTAAAAAATGACTTTTTTCTGAAAATCGCACCAGCATATCATGAGGTTTTAGTATTTACAGCAGCTATTCAAAAGCTCTTTCATTTTCGGTTAGTAATATTACCACATATATAATGAAAACAATACAAAAAACCAAATATATATATATATATATATATATGTATCTTGATATCAACTGCAATAATATTTGCAAAGAGAATGACTTATCACCAAAATATGCGAACATAAAACTACATGATAAGAACTTGAACAACAAAAAATTTACTGAACAATTTCGGTCGGAATTAGTAGAATTCAAAGACAAAAGAAGGAATTAGCATTAATTCAGAAAGGATTGGCTATTTCTCTTATCATAACAATAATGCGACAAGTATGAGACTATAATAAAGTTATCAAAAGCATATTTAATGAACGTAATGGTGCGTCATGCGTGCTAGGAAAAATACGGATTGGTCAGCTAACTAGTACATCATACAATTCTGACGAAGTTTCTGAATATTCATCACAAAATTTTAGCTTCAAAATTTTGGCTTTTGTCGGAAATTTTATTGATGGTTAATTGCTAGTTGCTACTTAGTACAGATGGATCAATCGACTAGCTTAGAAACTGTTGAACTGTAAATTGCATAATTGCATGGACGAGTGAGAAGCCTACGGTGATTCTCACTCGTTCTCTCCATTCATCACGGGTTGTGGTATAGACAGCTTTTCCTAAGTGCCATAAATTTGAGTTGCTTTTCTCCTCCGGTGCAGTCAACAGCAATAAATACCATGAAATGCTGTGGATAATCACTTGATTCAACAATGTCGATCGAAAGAATGTTACTGTACAGCAATTTTTCTAACTAAACGGAGCACTGCTCATGCTACCGCAACTTTGAGAAAACTCTATCCTCAAAGCAGGTTGGATGGCAAGATCCCTGATCTGACGCCATGTGATTACCGGCTTTAGACGGTCTTGAAGAGCACGACATGCCATAATGAAAAGCCAAAAACTGTTGATGAACTCAATGAAATCAATAATTAAGAAATGCTGTTGACAACATCTACAGAAGAGTGAATGTTTATCATCCGGAGATCATGGACATCTTGAACTTTCTAATGCGTAATTATTCACTAGAAAAATAACTTTCTAGCATAAAACTTCGTTCTAATGTTGAAATTTAAAACTGCGCTAATTTTGCGACACCCTGCTTTCTTCTGCATTGCCTTGGAACTCCGACTTTCGCTTTGTTCAAGTTAGGGAGACTAAAACGAACGACAGCGGGTTGTTGATGGTCGTTTCAGTTGATTTATCATTCAGGCATGTCGTTACTAAGAAGAATCAAATTACTGAAGCATGCAAGTTGTTGATTTTTGTTGCAAGGCGATTTATCATTTATAAAAGTTATTTTATCAAAGTACATTTATATATGAAGAGAAATTATAACAGCCGTGAATATTTGCAAAAAACATAATAAACCGTTGTCAGGCACTGGAAGGGGCCACCGTTTAGATGCCATTTTCATCACACTGTACGTCCACATCGTGCTATTGTTTACAATATGCATGTCTTTTATAGTCCTTTATTACTATAGAGTGGGTTTCTATGGTTATTTCCTTGATGATTTTCCAAGACAGCAAAAACTGCACGCTCTAAACGAAGCTGTCACCACATTGGCGATGTGATAAATATCCTGAGTTATTAACTTGTTACTCTACCTAATATGCATATTCTCTATGGTTGGTGTTAAATTCAAACAGGGAACACTTTTGCTACGTATAATCGTGAGGATGCAATATGGGCTTCGGTATGATTTAGTGGATAAATCATCCTTTGAGTTTACTTTCGCCATATTGGTCCGATCCATCATTTTTGATAGCCAAGTCTTTCTGCTCTCTTTCTTTCCTACGACTACCTTCTACTGTTCTTCACAATATAGTTTTCGAGGTGTTACATCCGTAGTTCTGTAGCCTGCGGCTTTTTATTGTTGTATCCAAGGATCGCATAGACCGACAAGATTTGTTATTCACATGTCAAATATTCAAAATAATGTTTTCACACTAGTATTTCGTCTGTTGTACCATAATCATGAGTTATTCTTTCATAGGACACAAAAGAATAAATTTCTATAATTTCATATTTCGCTATGAAAGTGTGAAAATAATTGAAAACAGTGAATGTAACTGAAATACTCATCTGTAAGAATAGTTTAGTTATTCTCACAATTGATGCTAGATCTTGCTCTACAGCAATATCACTGTTGGTACGATTCATTTACTAGAAAAAGGTGATATATGTCATACGAGAACAGCTAATGTTACTTCGATTGTGACACATCACTACGTAGCGTTGATATCACGATAGAATGCATTTCCTTGCTCTGTTTTTTTCATTCGTTTACTAACCACTTCTTTTTTATTCTTCATCGGTCTACCATTAGAAGCAGCCAGCATCAGGCTTTTTGGAATTGAACATCAAATTGTCCAGTTAATTCAACTCAACTTGCTAATTTGTGTTACTGTTTACCTACGTGTATGACTGTTTGAAAGACATATTACATTTCTTTGAATTACTGGGAATGTCCATTAAATCAACCACAAAGGATGCCTTCCAAAAGCGAATTTTGCAAGAGTCAATTTTAGAATACAATTAAACAATTTTGTGGCAGTTTTCTTGCTCAATATGGCTCCCTTAGTTTAAAATTATTGTATTTGCAGATCATTGATTGCTTCATGCGTGTTTCCTGTAAATTCGAAAACGATTCTAACACTGTCTTCTTCATTGAAATTTCTCCTGCTCTAAACCTTCGTTATTCATCGCACATGTTGAGATGCAAAAATTGAATTGGTGATGGCGCATCGCCCAACAACTTTCCTCGACCTCTTTGACAATCTCCTTGGTGTGTAGCTTCAATGGACCTAGTGCTTTATTGCGCTTTGGCTCTGTTAATTTCTGTCATTCATACGTCATTTATTTCTGTCATTCATATATGTCACAAATATCAAATTGAAGGCAGCGGAATTGCATCTTGAACTAACTGCTTCCATAGCTGAATTGAAAACTGTGAAAGTAACTGACTTTTGAATATGAAGGTCAAAATCATAGAGCTAGGCTATGATTTATCATTGACTTGTGCTGATAACTATGCTACAAAAGAGTTATACCATACACAAATGTAATGCATGGAGATTTTCATATTCTCAAAACACTCGTATTCTGCATAGATCAGTCGCTAAAGCTCGCGATCTATGCAGGATATTCATGTTTTGAAACTATGAAAATAAATCTCCATACACCACAATCGTCCATGGTATAAATGCTACTAATTTCATTTTCAAACATCAAATGCTCATTATATTCATATATCTTCAGAATTTCATTTCGTGGATTTATTCTCAGTTCACATGCAAACAAACATCAGACCCGACTGGGACTTGTGTCGTGTGACCTTGGATTCTTCAAAGTCTTGCGAACTTTACTTCAAGTGCAAGTGAATAGAGTGATTCTCAGCTTAGCTTCACTGCAGCAACTGCTTGCTACCTTGTTCATAATTGTCCAAACAGCACATTCTAGAATAAGTCGACATGTACAACAACCACTTAGTATAGAGCATTTATCTACCTGATTAAAATAACTTTCATGATAAAACCTTTCTAAATTCCGCTTACAACTGATCAAACCAGCCTACTTTATCCAGACTACTTTGCGCTTCAAAAACCCGGGGCGGGGCGTCCCTCTCTGATTTTGATGATCCCATGATTCACTCCTGGGTATGACGATAAACTGCATCCGTCATGTTCATCAGAGGTAGAACCTCTACGACAGAGAACAGAACAAGAATCATTGTTGAAGATTATAAGATATTGCATACAGGCAGTGACGGTAAGGCAAGTGGAGTAGGTATAGTGATGAAGAGCTTTTTGACAAAGGAAATGATGAGTAGAAAGGTGGGATGGAAGAATTTTGATGGTTTGGTTAGTTATTGGAGAGACGAAATTGTGTGTAATGTCAATATACGTCCCACCATTCGGAAGAAGCCAAAGGGAAAAGAACGAATTCAGAGAAAAGGTCGAAGAAATTGTGCAGGAAGCTGTAGAGTACTATTGCTTGGCTGGAGACTTCAATGCACATGTAGGACAACAGCAGCAGGGGGAAGAGGACTGTTTTAGCAAGTGTGGCTTCGGAGAAAGAAGATGGAAAAGAGTGGGTGCAAGTCGCATCAACGAATGGACTTGCCATTACGCAAACCTATTTCCAGAGGAGACCCTTAATTAGGCCTATAATCGTCGAGGCTGTTTCAGTAGCTGTCTCACTCAAAAATGGGCCAATAGTAAATGAATCTCAGTGAAACTTAGCATAGTTTTTATAAATGTTGAGATTTATCAGACTGTGAGAAAGTTGTGGTTGTATGTTTGTGTAGTGCAGAGGAGTAGCACCTTAACCCACGTCTGGGTCCGCTCCCAGACTATGGGAGTCGGGAGGACTTCCTACTCTATTCCTCCCTATTCTATAACATAAGATGAACCATTTAGGAAAATACTCAGTTAACAATGCTTTCCAGCAGAACTTAGAAGAGTGATTGATAATGATAGCGATGCATGTAGCATCAGTGAATGGCTTCATATCATGAAGAGTAAACCCCTTTTGACTGTTTACTTACTTCAAGATAATATAAATCCAAAGGAGTTATTTGAGAATCAAGAAAGTCCTCGTAAGTGTTGAACTCGGTGACAATATTGTCCGTGCCTGTCACTCCTTCGTCTTCCATGCTCTGCAATAAACAAATTTCTTTTTGTCATGGATACAACCTTGAACTTAAGCTAAAACAAACAATAGTTAAACGCAAACAATTTGTGATTCTGCTATATTTGATTTTCCCAGTATTTTACACGTATTGCTAGCATGCCTATCTTATCACTAGTGCACTGAATTTCTCATTAGCTACACCAGAGTACTCACTCGATGAGCCTCACTCATGTAGCAAATTTTCATCGAAATTCAAAAATTTTCATCTCTTGTCAAATTGTCAATATCTCTTTAAGAAGGAATTCAATGAATTCATAATATGGATAGGGAGATGATGTCATAAATGCACTCCGATCATATATCATCGTAGATTATACAGATAATCATCTAAATCTTCATATATTCAACATAAATTCTTTCAAGATTGATACTTGAGGCACATCACGACAGACATGAGCTACCCCGGTAATGCAAAAACGGATGACGTTTATGACAACAATCAGAACATTGTACCTTCTTATTTACTTTCAGGAAATTTTGAAGTTGCAATATCATGCAAAAAAATATCGTGAAAAATCACATGTGTTATGATGAGCTACTTGATTAAAGAATTTCATTCAAAATCTATGTTAGCAACCAACGCATGACATACAGCTGTTTAATACCTTTGTAATGCACTCGATTAACATGAGTGCTTACTATGAATGAATTGTTTCTTTTTCAAATTTATGTTCGGCATTTGCCAGATAATATAAATCAATATTTACTATAAATTCCAATCCAGATTCACACAGAAGCCAGTGTCTCAAAATATAATCCGGAGAGTGTACACCAGGGTCAATTCCTTGATTACTACAACAGCTGGATGTATATAACATAAAAGTGGCGTAAAAGGTGCATATGCACAGTGTGAGTCGCATGTGCATGTGATGAGCTGATTTATGTGTGGCTTGTTTGGAAATATGTGTGAGGAATAGAATATAACATGTACGCTGAATGTTTCAACAAGAAAGACAAACTAATTGCATTAAAATGTATTTTTTTTCACGTCAGATAAGTTCCAAAATTTCATTTAGCTTTTCATGTGATCGTTGATTGAGTGCTAAGTTGCCATTAGCATAAGTTGATCTCATTTGATAAATACATCGACTAGCGCGATGCAGAACGCTCGATGATTCCACCGCGTTGAGTGAGTTACTGCTGCTGAATGCGCATATATGCGATATCTTTGGTTGACGCAGCTAGGAAGCACATCCTGTCGCAAAATTTTCAAATCAGAGATGACAGAGCAGAATATCATTAAGTGCACAATAGGTATCCTCACTTGCCTACATGGAGAAAGTTCAGGAAGAGGCCAAGATGCATCAAGGTCGTTAGCCTGATTTAAGAGGATGTACATACACAGGTCTGCATGTTCTACCCTATAGAATGTGACGATGGAACAGTAAGGCTTATAGGAAATGTAACCGCGGAGCGATTGCTACAATAAGTAACGAAGCGTATTTAATAAATATCGTGTTGACTTCAGTTTGTCACATCAGCAGAAGTGTTAAATAGGAAGATGGTTTGTCGATTTATCATTTTATATTTCATGTTCCTGATGGTTCTCGAGCATCTCATCAATATGAAGGTTCACTCTTACCATCTGCTATTTGTCCTTGGATTGGTCGCTTCTCTCATTGTACATGATATCCGACTCCTTACGTACTTAGACTTTTCTGGATACCCAAGGTACACAGAAATCAGATTAAAGCAGATTCATAACTGGTTCCAGAAGCAGTACCTTCAAAGATTTGACAATACCTGTAGATATAAATTTACAAATAATCCGGTACAAGTTTGGTGGTTATTGCCTCTATCAAGAATAACTCGGTGTGAATGCCTTATGGAACATTATCTCATCTGGGGAATTTTTAGACAGGATTTCGGGTGTGAATTGCCACTCTTCACAAGATAATGATTCTTCGACACTCTAGTCGAACCTTAATTTGAACCAGGTTAAGGATTCCTTAGGAGAGTTATATGACCTTCAATTCAATAGCTCCAAGAGCTTCATCTGCATTGGATGTTATGGCACGTTCTTCTCGAGCAAAAAGTGCAGAGGTAATCACTGCTGGTCCAAAACCCAATTCTTCACTGCTGTTGATTTTATCCTAGGTAACACTTTTGTTACCTTCGATTGTCTTGTCGCTAAGCAAATTCGAGGAATTCTTATGAATGGGCCAGTTCACTTTTGGCTGATCCCTTCCTGGAACAAATGGAGTTCGTTCAGATACATGACGGGTCTTCTTGCTAACAAGAAACATGGTTTGGCCAAACCTCTCAAGCATCAATTACAATTATCTTCATGTACAGGAACTTCGACAAAATCCGTGCTTAATTCTATCCAATAGACTTCTTGGCTAATAGGAGCGGCAACAATGACAAATGCGTGTATTATCTGGACGTTGAGATCAATATCTAAGGTCGTGGCCTTTACACCACGGATGTCTGCCATAAAGTTGATGAGTTCGGCTTTCCAGTGGTGCTAGCTTCGCCGAAAGTAATATGAAGCTCATCAGGCTCGCTAGAAATTCTTCTGATACTTTCGCTTTCATATCGAGAGCTAGAGTCATTTTCAATATCTTTAAGGACAGAGGTTATAAAGCTAATCCACTAGTTAATTTTTGCTTGAAATCCTTCTCGAGAAATAGGTTTTTTGTTTAAAAGTTGGTGTGTTTTTCGTCTCGCCAAAAACCCTCCATCACAGGAACGTTTGACTAGTCACTATTAATGCTCTCATGCACGCAATTTAATTTACAATTTTTTAGTCATGTTTCTGGAGATTATATAATCTGTTTTATGTTATCAAATCGTTCAAAAAAATTTGATTTTGAGCTATATTTATGTGCGGGTATTTATGGTGCCGCCTGCCAAAATTGAATATGGAACCTTCCTCATCGACAGCTTGGTGATCGGCTGTGACCATTTGTGGCTCTTCACACTATTATACTAACACTATTTTCATAGTGAGACGAGGTGATATTTTCGAACAGAATTTTATGTTTCGTTAATGTATCTAGTTTATAAGAAATTATTGAAGTTTGCTCTTTCATAATCAAATTATTGACACATTTTGAAAACCACTTCACTTTTAGTTTGAGGACGCAATTATCAAAAAGCAAATAAAGCCCATTTTACTCCAAGCTTGCACATTGTTTACTTCTTCTTACTTTTTAACTTAATTGGTCACATGTGTGGTTAACTTGTTAACATGCTTGTTAACTTGCCACATGTTAACTTAATTTACCACAAATATGTCGAAAATATGCCCACATGAATTTCTTATAAGGATTTGTGCTGCTTCCCTGATTAACACGTATTCGAGAATGTGATAATCGATTTCTGCTTCAATTTTCTTTTTTGCGTATTTTATAATGCGTTTCCAGGTTTCACAAGTCTACTAATGAACTGTATCGAATATGTGTGTACATGAATGGTTGGTAGCTCATGACATGCAATTCAAGATGTATGACGCAATGCAATATCTTACGATGTACAACATATACGCAATCTTATTATTCACCCATCTCTAGAAAAATAGTCATATGTACGTGCACATTGTATTATAGACAAGAACTTATCATTTTTTGTGATATATTTTTCGTTGAGATGCCTGCCATGAGCGTGCCTCCCGCGAATTATACTTTTGGACAGCTGATCGACAAGCATAGCAAGCTTAAAAGTAAAATCGGCTCGATCACTTCCGAATCGTAAAGATTGATATTTTAGTGCAGTCAATCTGTAAGGTAAAAGCAATATACTAAGCTGAAAATGATAAATGCCAGTAATTAAATCAAAATTTATCATCCACGAATTCTATTATGTCAATTAATTATGCACAAAGTAATCTACATATAACTCTACTAATGTAAAATCCTATCCGTAGTCTTATAATGCTTCAAAAGGAAAGGGACTAATGCAAGTACATGCCATATAGTAAGGACTTAACTTAATTGGAATCACTTACACGAATTATGAAAAATTGCTCACTTGAACGATCCTCGATTACGAATTCTACTGCTATACTTACTACAACGTGTGGGTAATACTTCATCAATTTGGTCAACTTTGTTCTAACGATGACGGTCGATTGGTCATTTGAAAATTGACACCGCACAGACCTGTGATCTGCCTACTAAGTCTCTTTGTTGTGATTGAGTAAGAAGATAGAAATGTTTGAGATTAAGGTGAATATAAAGTTATGAAATCCTGACAAGGACACATGGTTCGTTCTCTACAGGTGTTAAGAATCATTCAAAAGAGTTCAGCAAAAATGGCACTTGAAGCGGACCTTCAATTCCAACGAGCTTTTAAATTATATTATCGGTAGTCGTATTACTTTGAATAAAGCCAATTGTTTTGTTTGTAGTATATTCTGATAGGAGAAAAAATAATGGATTTATGTTTTAGGCTTTGGTTTGAAGGATTGCAGTGCATTTAACGCATTATTTTGCATCTCACGACAGCGGCTGCTTTTGATTCGCGTGATTTGTGCAGAACCGAACTACGATGTGTGTCTCAACTTGAGAGTTATGTGACATCTATATATCTCAGTTGGGTCAAGATGAGAATCGACACCGTGCATTTTGCATCTGAACATCTCATATTCAAACCATGATTTATTGCAGGGCTTTGCAACTCGCGGCCCACGGCTCCTTTTCAAAACTGCCTTCATGTTCTCCAAACAAGATCTGTAGCAGTATTTGTAAAACTGATAACTTACTAGTTCCTCGTTTTTTGTCCTTTCCCTTGGTTGAACGGGATCAGACGGTTGTTGCTTTCGGATGGCGCATCTAGACTCTTGTGTATCATCGCCCTTTGCTGAAATCAGCTCCAGAGCTCGGGGGTCACCAGAGAAGACGCGTAACCATGTCTTCCTTCGTATTCCTCTCCGCTTCTGCCTTTGACTTCAAGCTGGAAAAATATCTTCATCCAGTCATTTCATCCTCTCAGAACGTGGCCATACCAGCGTCGCCTTCTTCGCAGAATCGAAAATGCCTTCTGGGTTTATCTTCCTCTGACCATCGATCAATCTCACACCACACTTTTATCTTACCGGTTATTTTCCTGCTCTTTCTATCTTCATGATCTGATCGCCTTTCACTACCCACGTCTCAATCCCGCACATCATTGCGCTGGGTACACAATGTTCCTACATAGCCTTTCATTGGCAAGATGAAGCTTTCGATGCAAGAAAGGTGTACTTTCGTGGAACCTGAGCCATCTAGACCAAACATCTTTTATCCAAATTGGTTCATGTCTTTCATCCACTTACAGTATATCTGCTTTATTATGTTTAGTACATTACTTCTCTATTGAGCGCAATCCATATCAATTATAAATGATGAATTAGAGGAATGAGTCTCATCAATTTCTTCTTCATAAACAGAATTGCAAAGAGGTTTTTGCTGAATAGATAATAAATAGTATTAAAAAAATACTTATATGTAAAATTTGGCGATGTGTTCATAAAATTCACAATAAAGAGTAATTTGAAATGATTAGCTTCTTTAAAAGTTGCTGCCCGCGAGAAGGTTAAACTTGATCTGGTGACCCGCGAGCTGGTTTGGGTTGCCGACCCCAGATGTTTTGGCTCTTACTTTTTCAGGTCCGGTCCACTTGCAAGTCTGACTATACTGAGCCAAAGTTGTTAGCAATGGAATTTTAAATTGCCGTAATTGAATTTGTATCATTACTTAATGAATATAAGATAAAAAATTAATTTATTAGCTTTTCCTAAAAGTACTCTTCGTGTGCTTGGTAAGAGTATGTGTTTTCATTTCACTTTATTTCCTGTTAACCCCATTTAAATTTATGACAGGTTCGTGGTGGATTATGGCGGATGACGGTATGTATTGTTGCGTGTTTTGAAATGTGTTTGATATGTCACCATTTTTCAATATACTGCGTGATTGCAGCGCTTCCCAATAGTGTCGTCCGCTCAAATCACTGCTGCGTTTGTTATCTGCTTCTTCTATTGAATAGTACCCATTAATGATTTTGCTAATCGGCCGATTATTATATTTAAGTTAATCTGAAATCGATGCTTTCGATGTACCTAAAGAACTGATTTAGTTGCAAGTAGGGTATTGATAATCAAGTGTTCCGTGCAATCAGTGAGAGAGATACTGTCTTTCCATCACTGTGATACTAGTATAGTGGTATGTAGAATTGACTAATTTTAAATTTTGATCAATTTCGTTTAATTAGATTCTGATAGGATACTTAAAGTATTACTGGTAAGAGAAAATTTAGTATTATTAGTAGCAGAAATAAGCAGCAAAAAAATTTTCTTTTTGATGCGATTACCTAAGTATTAGATTCCAATCGAAATCACATCGATAATTATCATGTGCGTAATTTTAATTACCAATTATAGGCATCAAAAAAATAATAATCGCGGAAAAATTATCAACCAATCAATCCATTTGCCAACCAATACTGGCTCTATCAGTACTTCCACTGTTATCGTGTAATATGTGGGTTGAAGTGACTCGGAATTACTAAGCTAAAGTGTCCAGGCCTAAAACTCCGAACCGGTTCCCACTCTGAATGAACACATCCACTCAGACAGGGCGAAAAAATTATCTAGACAACATAATATGCAAAAGTAACTTCTGTAACCAACCTTTATTATATTTACAAGAAAATTGAGACGTTAAAAGAATTCAGTTGTTGGCGTAATGATAAAAAGTCGCTCAAACTTAGAACAGTAGTTAAGTATACAGTGCACATGTAAAAAGACTTGAAAATTTTTGTCTAAAAAATCGTTATCTTGCTTCTTGATCAGTCACTTTTTATTGAAAATTAAAAAGATCGCCAAAAGTCCACTAATCAACAAATAATCGGCCGATCAATCGGTACACCCCTACTATTGAATTCTATTGATTGCCTTAATTCATTCGTCCGATATAGTACCCATAGTTTTTCGGCATGAAAATGTATGATACAGTTTGACGGGAATTATATGTTATTTTTTCTGTTCATTTATTTATTTCGCATCACGTTTATTGAAGTATTGATAATGATAGGCTCGTTACTAAAGACTCAACAAAATAAGCTTAAGTGTTTTCATTATTCTGTGATTTCTAATGAACATGCCACCAGACATATTCTTTATCCAATTAATTTTTAGTAAAGATTGTTGGTTCAATTTTATATTGATCTCAATTCAACTCTTTCTAGCCAACGAATCAAGTAGTTGATTGGGTGGTTTTGGGGAAATGCTATATGAAAAGCGTATATATTTATGTCGAACTGCTGTGCCATCATAATTGATTAAATTTTAGCGGCGATTTCATGATTGTATTTTTAAGGCTTTTTCAGGTATGAAGTTGTTTCGATTGTGGAATAATAGGTTTCTGCAATTTTTGCCATCAAAGTGAGTGACTGTCAATGTCGTCGCATTTACCTCGAAATTGGGGTAATTGCGACATAGTCCGGCGTTGGTGGCGACTAAGTACGTTTTCATATAGTTGGCATGAATTACATCTCGATGAGAAGTTAGGAATGTAAAACGAAACGATCATGATAAATAGCACTCATTTTTTGGATTCTTTACACGAATATATGTATATATATAGAAGCAATATTGCATCTTTGTTTCATGTTAACTGCACTATGAAGATCGTATGTAGCGTGAAACTCTAAGTACACTCGAAATAGGGTAAAACATCATTTTTTGATTTTACATACATGTATGTATATATGCACTCATATTCTGCTGATAGAGCAACGGATCATGATAAAATAATATCAATAGTGTTAATCGGTGCCAAGAATTGAGACGTTGCACGGATATAAGTGGATCAAGTCCTAATCATGTGTGATCGCAGAGTTGATGTCCTTCATTATTTCGGTAGATTTATGTCAATATGACATTACAAGTGGAATGAGCAGTTTCTATAAATAGCGTATGGTATGGGTATTTTGATGTCGGAAAGGCCTATTCTTAAGTAGGCTGCATTTATGTGTCGCTAAAACTGATCTACGTCCAAGAAGCTTAAAATAGGGATTATTTAATGAATTATGATAGGGATAGAATATCAAGTTTAGGGCTTAAGTATCGTCTAGGTTTCTCGTTCTTTTTGAACGCAGAGCATTTCCTTTTACTTACTGAAGCAGAGTCGTTCTTTCGCTAATCGATCGAAATCCCTGAATTCGTATCCAGTTTGGGTTTTCAGCTGAGATGTCGTCTGAGATATCTATGATTTTAATTATGTTGGTGACGTCTTTACTGACAGATAATATTAGTAAGTGTAACTACAGAGGTGCATAAGAAACTTAGGCAGTAAAAACTAAACTCTGAACTTTGTCGCAATTAGCCATGTCTCATTTACCCTGGACTTGTGTTACACTTCCAAAATCAATTAAGCTTTGTAAATCATGAAGAGTTATTTGGCCGAAACTGCTATTTATTGTGGATGAGCGTGACATCTTAGTGTACTAAAAAACCGCCCATAGGTTTGGGCTATAGTTAAGTGTAGATAATTCTTGCTAAACAACCAAATTTGTTGTTAAAAGCAAACTAGGCCCAAATTTAAAAATCTGCCAAATCTTTCATGAAATGCCACGACAGCAATTTACAATACTTTGAGTTAAACATTAATTACTGACTGGATTCTCTTCCGCGTTGAAATTTGATCTATGGTTGACAGAGACAATATGGTCCTCTTATCCTGAATCAGATGCATCTCAGAGACGAAATTAATCAGACGTCTAACACAAAGGTTAAATGAGTTTAAGTACAAAATATGGTTTACTGTCGATTTACGGTCTTTGATTTATAGATTTTACCATAGTCTACAGCTAGCTACTGGATTTCTTTTCTTCTCTGATTTTCCATTTGCTGGCAGCTCCAAGACTAAAGTGATAAGTTATACATGTACATCAAAGTGCTGAAAATCTTCTGTAATCAATTTTCTATCAGCTTGAGTGAAAATGCGCGTAGATTTCTACATAGGTTATATAATAATTCATGCTGAGTTTGTCCTGAATAACTTGGATAGTTATCACGGACAGCGATAGCATGGGAAGTTGTAGGCATCAGTGGATTCCTACCAAAAATTCGATTATTCTCTTCTGTTCTGAAAACTGCGATAAAATTATCAAATCTACTGATTGTTTGTTCATAAAAATTGGTGCTTTCCCGGTCTTAGGATTTAAGTACAGGGATGGGGACGATCGATGAAAGTTACATTTCCAGTCCCGCGTGAAATTCAAAGAACTGTTTCTCTAAACCTTAGGTCATAAGCCTAGTCCGCATCATCAAGCTACGTATGGGAAATTTGACAAAGCAAGGCCTTTGGGCATTTTAAGACGCTGTCAAATCAGCACCCATCTAATTCATATTCAACATTCTAATTCAACATTCATTCAAAGTAGGTTGTAGTTACAAAGCACAGTAGATTTATATTTTCTCAGAAAAATATAGACACTTAAATTTGGCTGCTTATTTCTTCATGAGTGCCAAGATGTCAATGCATCTTTCAATGGCCATGTAAATTTCATGATCAGGCCTAGTATGTCCTATTTGAAAGGCCCATTTTCTTTAAAGTTATCGGCATAGCTGGCTGAGTAAATCGCACACAGAAATAAGCTCACTTTGGCCTATTTAAATTTTCTATGATTCGATTCGACCCAAAATTTGCGGATTCGCAGGTCCCTTGTACGTATGCATGTAAAAGGAAAGGTCAGCTTTTTTTGTTGTTAGGTTATCGAACCTTGTCGCATTTCCTCAGACCATCCTAATGTTGGTTACTTAATCTTACTTTGACTGATTCCTTGATATAGAAAACTATAAAGAAAGCAAAACAGAAACTTTCGGGTAAATATTATTGAATGCTTTCTCACTTGTCTTTCAATTTGCATCCTCCAAACGAATTTGCATGTAGAGTCTTCCTCATCATACGCTCATTTGTGTTAGAAAATTCTCGCAAATTATGTTGTAGATTGGTCATTTTGTCGGTAAATAAAGGCATGAAAGGCATTTTAGAAATTTCTAGATAGAGTACGAGTATATCCTTTCATGTATACAACAGCACGGATAAAAGTTAGTCTGATTCATTATTTTTTTAATTAACTTTTTTATTTTGGAGATAGCTTAGTTTAGTGATTTTATTTGATGCTAAAAAAGGTGGTATCTTGTGTGCAAACATTCACATCACGAGTGATTCAGAACTCACTCATTGCTGTTCACCGTCCATCGTATCTGGCGAGGATAATTCCATGTTATCCATGGATGATGTATTTGAATTGCTCCAACTTTACTATGATCTCCGTGGCACAGTGTGGTCAAGTGCTTGACCCAGCGCTGATCCAGAAGTCGAATACCGAAAGAAACGCTTCAAAATTCTGACTATATCAGCACCATCCAAGCCCACGATACAAAGTAGTGACGTTTAAGCTTGATTCAAATCGAAGAAGTCATCCTTATGCTAAAAATGCTCATTTTCAAGAATTTTATTTTCCGACTTGTAGCAAGTTAAGACTATTGCAGCGTTTTTATGAGGTGTTCTGCACGACTATATAGCTCGTGATAATGCATAAGATAAGCTGTGAAATTGAAGTACACGGATCAGATATTAGACTTAGACTATTTTGACAAAAGACTTTCCTCCAATGTGATAATGTTCGTCGATGGGATTTTTCTACAAGTTGCTTTAAAAAAACATGTTTGACGCGAAATATCATTGCCGTTAAGACGGCTTTAAGATGCCATGTAAGTGCAAGTTAGATTCTGCGTTAGGTCTATTGAAACTTTTTTTCAATACTTCCATGTGACATTAACCTCTAGTGACACACACTATAAATTTTTCTCAATTTATTTCTAATAGCAATATGTCAATGTAGAGTGTGCTATCGCGGTGCCTTAACTTACTGGGAGTTGTTGAAGAAGCGTTCGTTCGCAAAGTACAGTATTTGAATAAGCTTCCCATCGCCTCCTTTTCTGAATCATGCTATCGGTAGGGTTTGAATAGTCTTTGGAAATCGATTTGTGATGAAGACAGTATTCTGATCTTCACTTTCCTTTGTTTAATAATCAATTATTGTTTCTCTTCTTGAGATCTGTAGATTCACATCCAATGTCTATTTCTGTAGCTGAGTTAAAAAATCAGTAAAATTTGTATGACATATCACTAACATATATTACGATAATAACTAATACATGAGAAAGATAGTTTCTTAAAGAATTCTTCGAATGCTGGAATAAATATTTTTTATATCTTCACGAAATAGTGATGAATATATCATCAATATACACTCATTATAGTGTCAGTTTAAAGGAATTTCCATTTGAAATATTTGATTATCTCAGGATTACTTATATTGCTTGGAGTGTAAGCGAATTTTCTAGTATTATTTTATATAGTATTATCTATGAAAAACTGCATTTTTAAGAGTTTTATGCATATCGATGCGTTGATTACGCGGAATTTCACTGCTGTGCTTTTTGTGGTTAAATAACTTTTCCTCACATATCATCAAGCTGTCAAATGTTGATTTCAATGTTTTCACGAAGCTTATCAATATGCCGATTGCAATTAGGAATTATGTATTTCTGAATATGTGTAGGGCTATAATTCACAATTTTTCATTTGCAGCCTCCATTATGAGTGGGCGAAGCCCTCGTGATGTCAATACGCCCCTATCTTCACGGAGACGTGGAGTTTTGACGGAAGACAAGCACCTTGAGCTAATTTTTGAAGTGATTGATGTTTCATTTAACTATGCTGGTCACTTTCTCCTAGAATTTGTTGTACAAAGCTCATTTGATGATGACTTATCGGGAGTGCGGATAAAATCTCGAAATGATGGATCTTGGCTGAATGATTTTAAAATGAAAAGTGGAATAACAGGAAATCTCGCGATTAATGAAAGTACGACTATAGATTCTTCACCAATATTTTTCTATCTTCCCAGAGGTAAGAAGTGTATATAGCCTACATTTACTTCAGTCATTTTTGAAAAAAGTGCTAATCTACTAATCATGTCTTATCATTTTGTTTTTGCTGAAGCTATCATAATAGTGTATGCATAATATACTACCGTCGGTATCCTAGTGTGTATGTATTCTGCTTACAGACGCATTTCAGTGTGACACCACTAGTTTTACTTGCTTTCATATTTCCCATTTATGTTTGTGAGCCATTTTAACATTACAGACTTACATAGCATTTATAATTCATTCTTAGTGCTGAGTGTTAGTTGTAATAAAATTGGGTCATGTTATCTCATGAGCAAGGATACCGTAAAGCCATACTTACGATAAAGTTTTGTAAAGATTATGATTTTGTTGATATTATATGGGCAGTTATCATAAGCGGATAGCGCGTCTCCACTTCTGCTGATCGTACGTGAGAAGATCATTGCTGGAGTTAAGTCCAGAGCTCGGAGACATGTCACGTCCTCTGACCATGCTTTCCTTGATCTTAGTAGCAGTCTCTTGGTCGTCTGCCTACTTATAGCTAGAAAGATCTCTTTTCATCGAGTCATCTTTGTCTCTCCTCACAATGTGGCTAGGCGAAATAAGTACCTTCTAGATTCATCTTGTTCCTTAGACTTTCACTCCGGTTTCCATCGATCAGCCACACATCTCACTTTCTTTTAACTAATGACTTTTCTGTTCTTCCCATCTTCATGATCTGATCGCATTTCGCGGCCCACGTCTAACGCCCGTGCTTCATCGTGCTATGGGGACACGCAGAATACACCTACAGTGATCTTTTATAAGTTGGGGGCTTTTGATGTTCGGAAAGATGCAAATTGGTAGATCCACCGCCATCCACAACCTACTACTTTGTTTTGTACATTGTCTCTCTAAAGAATGTCATACATGTTTATAATTAATGATGCATTAAAGTTACTAACCATTGTATGTTTTTTCCATTAACTGAATTAGAAAGAATATTTGTTTCATTCGCTTTGTTAAATGTTTCATAAGTCACAATGAAGATTCGAAGATTTGTAATGATTAGCTATTTCTGGGTTTACTGCCCGTGAGAAGATTAAACTTGATCCAGTGGCCCGTGCGCTGATTAAGGTTGACGATCTCTGGATTTAAGCTTGAGGGAAGAAGACTAACGTATACACAGAAGGTTTCCCTCAGCAGAAAATGAACAAAAGTAAGGGAATGTGGTAGAATTGAGTAATTGGAACGTTTGAAGTTTGCGGAACCACTTTTATCTCTATACCTGAATTTATTAATAATGACTGCTAATTTGACGAATCTGAGCCCAGATTCGTGATCAGAAGGCTGATATTGATGTGATAACGTGGAAGTTGTTTCTAATAGAATCTTGCTGTTATAAAAAAGGGTTCCGCTGGGTGGTTCCGCCAACTTCACACACGACGTGTTATTAGAAGGATAGAATTAGCATAATTAAGGTGATTAAGAACCGATTCTTCTAGTGAGAAGTCTAGTCAAGAAAGCTCTCAGGGATGGGCCCTGGCCAATGTGACAGAAAGTGACAAAATGTAACAATTTTGCATATCAGAATAAAATGTGACAAAATTTATATTTTTCATAGTTCGTTTGACACAGTGTGACAAAATCACAAACCCAAAAGAAATCTGACACAAATAATATTTTCATGGTTGCAAATTATGATGAAAAGATTAAGTGAAATGACGATGAAGCTTAAATATTCTCGGAACTCATTGTTCTAATGTTCTTTTATGCTTTAACGATGACAATTTGTACTATGATTGATATTTTTCTTGCTCTCAAAAGCGACTTGTCCTTTCGCCTGGTAAAGTGGGTTATTTGTTCGCTTGTTCAAAACTGACTTCGAACGTGATCACCGAATTGTAGCATTGATTGTATGTGGTCATACATACTCGATCATACATGCCTGTATTCATATTTGCCACTGACACGAATAGAGATTGCTAAGCAAAATAACTAGTTATTATGTCCAAAATGAAAGTAAAACTGAAAACTGCCCATATTCTGTCTATCGGCATTTGACAAAATTTTATGTTTCCATCATCATGTGACAAAATGTGACAATTCTATATTATTGAAATGTGACAAAATGTGTCACAGACCTGAATGTGATGCCCTCACCCATGAGAGCTCATAGCGGGAACTTCAGGATGTATTTTCATAGGGATTGAATATGTTGACCGTAGAAAGTTGAATTCTACGTTTTTGAAGTTACGAAGTGCGGAGTGCTGCCGAGTACAACGATTTCATGTATTCAAACATAAACAATGTGCAAACATCCTAAACATGCATGGCACTATTTGCTCACAATTGAAACCCATCATTTATGAAATTGATAATGGATAATTATGTTTTTACAGTCTTGGAGATCCCTCTTCAACTGAGTAGTGCTTGGGCAGTAATTTGTCTTTCTACATCCTTTTTTCAGAAGGAATCCTGCATGCAATCATGAAATGTGTTCATGAGTTCTACATGAAATTTCTCCTGTTCCAACTTTGACTTTGCTGATTATCTGACTTTTCTCCTTCACTGTTATTTCAGAAATTATAGTTATCTCTCCTTCCAACAGGTTTCTGCAAGAATGACAAAGATCATGATGTTTATCTGCTAGTGGTAGCATACGACGTTAATCAAGATACAGCACGTAGCCGAAGGATCGGAGAGTCCAGAATGCCAATCTATCCTCGCGAAGATACAGCTATTGATCATGATGTAGATTTTGGGGAACCGATATACGACATTTCAAGTAAGAAATACTGTGATGGCAACTGACGGGAGGGTGTTCTTTCTCATTTCCAAATTGTCGTCCGTCATTCATTGCTGAAAAAGGACGCCTGTCGATCTTTGACATTGTGGACCTATTAGGAAACATACGCATAATATGTCTAAGCCGTGCTTTTCAGCAATGAAATGTGTGCTTTTTTGCTGATAATATTTTAACATGTGGAAGCGATGACATTTTGGAAATATGCAATTTGCAGTGAATGAAATGGATAAACGAGGGATCAAATTATCATGCAAGAAATACTTTTAAAACTATCGCAATATGCAGTAAATAATCTTCAAATGATCAAGGTTATTTTATCTTGGAAGTGGACATTCACGGTCAAAATTAAAAGTAGTGACAAGTAACATTCAGGAGATATGCAGTAATTTTCCATGATACTTACATGCATCTAATTGAGAAGTGGACCAAAATAAGTAAGTGATAGCTTAATTGAGCAAAAAAACACGAATTTTCAAAACTGCAGTTTATCTCCAATCTCACGAAGAATTACATATTTGGTAAATAAATAAACAAGCATTCCAGCTGGAGTGCAACGTCTGCATGTAGATCGAGATCTTTGAGGCTGTTTAGAGATGGAGGCACCCATGCACCTCCATGTATGTTACGGATGTCTGGAGCTTTGAAACCATGCGGGAAGAGAATGGCATTAAGTACTGAATTTGTCATTTCAATTTTCTCGTTTTTTTTAATTTCATTTAAATGTTTTGAATTCTCTATTCTCTTGTGCGCATATCTTGTTTGCGAATAAAATAATGAATTTGCAGTGAATACATATCTATTAAGTTTCAGTCATAACAGCTTATGATAATTGTGAAATATATAGAATTTCTTAATTTCCACCTTTTCCACTGAAAGGTCATGCAGTTCTTTGAGGAATTGCAGAATTGTGATGTGAAAGTATTCAAATAATTATTAATTACTGACAACATTGTATTGTGCGCCATAACCAGATGTACAAGTACTTTAACCATTTTTCATAGATGGAAAGCGGGCGAGATTTTAAAGCCGGTCCAGTTACTGGCGGGGCGGCTTCAGGCCGTCATAAGTCGAACTTCAGGTCGATTTTAGGCCGACTTCCTGTCGATTTAATGGGTTCTGAAGAGTTATCTGAGAATGGCTGCAAGTCGATTAAATGTGAGATCCAGACAAATATTTACCTGATTTTATGCAGGATTCTTAATTTAATTCAGTTATCCAAACTGATCTCAAAGCTTTGTCGTGGCAGTGAAAATGTGTAATTGAATAATTAAGTAATTATAGAATACATAATCAAGCCTATCGATCACGTTGAATTAGTCTATTGGGTACGGTTGTGTTTCAGTAGTCAGTATTTGTAAACCTCGCACATAATTTCGATGAAAAGTGTCGTTAAGACGTAATTTTCTTTTAGCAGCATTTTGATGGAAATTTATGTCAATTATGAATTATGCTGTATTAGTACATCGAAAAAACCATTATTCTCGAATTACGTGTCAGCAATTACGTGTCCAATGAAAAACAAAATAAATTTTGTGCGTAGCGAACAAATGCGAATTACAGAACGCTGCCGTACCAAAAATCGAAAACTAATAGCGCTACAACACTTCTCAAAAGTACTTGAACTGAATGATTATCCAAAAACTTTCAATTGCTAAACAACAAGTAATATCAGACAATAACGCATAAATCCGGAGAATATTCATACTAAAAAAATCCCGTACATCATATAACATTAACAGCAAATTCACTACAGTATTGCAAGAGTTCAAGCTTCCTGTTAGAATAACTCACGAATCATTCACTCTCAGAAATGAACTGAACAAACAAAAGCAAAAACAATAGACATGTAGCTGGATATCATGCCTGAAGCCCAAAAAAGAAATAAGTCTCAAAGAAAAGGTAGTATTCGAAATAAAATGCAAAGAACGCTACGTCGGAAGCACAATAAGAAAGCTGCATGCCAGAATGAGTGAACATCTGAAATCAAAGGACTCATCAATGTATAAATATCTCAAGATATGCCAAACCAATGACCAACAGATATCAGTGTCAATTATAGATCATGATGGAGATTAAATTAACCTTAGATTCCGTGAGACTGTGCTAATTAAGAATTTGAAGCCATCTGTCAACAGCAGAGATGAGCTATCAGATTCTGATTCTCTGATTTTCTCATGGGTTTATTTTTCTTTGCATATACATGTATTTCAAATTTCATATCTAGCTTGGTCTTTTTATCTTGTATAAATATTGGGAATGAAGTCAAAACTCCGAAATATCGTTTCAAAATGAATTTTTTTTTTTTACGGATTTTACGTCACTTTTTACCCCTACTGGGGCCTTGGACGGTGCTGACTGAAGTCAGACTTTGTTTGGAGCGTTGTGGTGCTTTGTAGTCCGGATGCCCTTCCTGCCGACTTCCAATGACACTTTCCGGGTTCGACCTCTGGACCATGAGATCGCTAGTCCAAGTACGCAACCACTGTGCCACGGACACCACTTACAATATAATAATTCTATCAAGCATTTTATTCAATAATCAGCAGCAAAGCTTACAACATAATTCACAATTGTCGTTAAGACGTTTCTATAGATATATTGGTGTGCATGGTTACCCGCATGCAGTGTTACAATTTTAATCGCAATAAAGGAAACATTTTTACCCAGCAATTGGATATGTGAAGCTCCGGAAAATGATGATAAAAGTTTCTTTATGAATACCTGCGCAAACTATACCATGAGTCACATTCAGTATGATAGGAAAGGAAGTTGAAACTTAGTTGCAAGTACTAAAAACAGAAGTAACTACAAAAATAATGCACCACACTGACCACCAACATGAGTCATGGTTGTCGAACTTTATGGGTTGTTGTGCTCGCAATCCATTCGTCTTTATGAAATGGTTGTTGTGATCGATGTTATACTAATTATGACGTATTCAAGAACCTGACAAACGAATTGCATTTCTCGGAATATAACGCTGTTCTACAAATAATTTTGCCAGTGTTAAAAAAATAAATTCTGGTCTTCGAAACTCTCGTATTCGCCCATTTTTCGAATCCATTCATATTCGTCAGAGTCTCTGTAAGGAGAAACATCAAACATCCATCATACTGTGCAGAATATTGTGTTATATTCAACTCAAATCCATCCATGAAAAATCTAGCTTGCTTCCACCTTCATGTTCAGTGATACTCTTGCGAGTAGTTCAAATGTACAAGTATTAGGTGGTTTTTGATTGATAATATTGACAATTATTTGTCGTTGCAGACCGATTGCGAATCCTGAGGACGACGGATCAGCTGGCGTCAGATTTCCATTGTGGCACCATCACCTATCGGGCTGTTGTTCGAGAAACACATCCACCTGATGAGCGACAACCATCTCCTGTACGTTCTCCTGTTCGCCCTTCACCTGCTCCTGAACCAGCTCCTGTCCAACCGAAACCGAAGCCGAAACCGGCACCCAAGACAGATCCACCGGCACGTAAAACTCCAAGAGACAAACCTCCGGCTCGTGTGACGGACAGTCCCATCCCAAATCACGAGCATAATACTTCTCAATGGAAGCTGTTGGCAAACGAAGGAAAAGAAGAAATCTGTGTTATCATTCACGGCGCTCGAGGTCTTCCTATAACTTCTGAGCAGATACATCCACGTGCATTTGTCACTGCGTGAGTTGGGTTGGAATTATAGGTGTAGAAATTGCTTGTGATGATGTGAGCCACATGTATAGCCTAACTCATTATCCCACAGAAGCGCACATGGATTTACCCAATTCAAATGATAAGTTTTAACCGTTTGTCCAACCTCCCTTGAAGAGACTATTGAAATATCTATCCATTTTCAAATTTCTAGTACTTCTCGCTCAATTTCACGGATTGCAATCACATTTTAAGAGAAGTGTTGATCTGAAACTGAAGCGGTGTTGATGACAGTCAAAAGTCTACGAAAAATGACAGACATTGTCTGATAGAATAATGATAATAATGCTTCAAACTTCAACGCTCCACCATTTGGGTGGTGACATAGCTAGACCTCGCTGGAAAGCTGTATTACTTTTATTTCGAATGCCTCTCCAGCAGATTTTCAACAACTTTCTGTGGGGGGAGAGTTATCCCGCCCTTCGATCTCCCAAATCATTAACTTATAAGACATAACGGTTCTAGAGCTACCTATTCTGGTTGTGCTCTATCCGATGGTGGCATCAGTTTTTCACTGCCGGTTGATCTTGTTACTATGAATAGCATTTTGAAATTCAAACAATCATTTTTTAAAATTTTATAATTGTATCTATAGAAAGGCATCTGATGTTAGATTTATAGCTCTATGTATCAATAATCATATCACTAAATCTTTCATGACAAGATGGGTGAATACTAGAGAAGTTTGTGTAATTCGCTCTGTCTTTAAATTGTGAATATGCATTTATAAGTAGTATGCATAGAACATGCGTAATGTTAGTCATCACAGCGAGGTAAAAAATATCTGAATATCAATTAACATAATTATTCGACCATATTTCCTGAATCGACAAACTACAGAAGTTCCAAATCAGCTTAAAGCTCAAAATTCTTATCAGTAGAGGTGAGAATCCAAAATGTCAAAAAAATTATAGTCGTGAATTTTATCCTGTGGCTCCTGTGGCTAAAATATTGGGTCTACAAAAAACAGCTACCACTCAAAGAAAGCCAACACAAAGTAAGGAAAGGTCACTGAAGGAGACATTCAAACAATTATTCGTTTCGGCGTGAGATACAAAAAGCCGAGGGGTCATAATGGCCCCTCTGAGGCAAATGGGTTTAAAGCTTATCACTGCGTGGTGTAAACCACCATAGGACATTTTGGTTCAATTGATTAGCGGGATATTGAAATCTGGCGGTAGTAAATATAGCTGGTCTATGTATTGAGTAGTATGATATTTGCACTTATGACCCGCCAATTTTCCGTTTCTTAGCTTGTCTTCTATTGAAAATATTTAGAGGTCAAGTTCATTACAGGCCATGTGTATTATGTCTTCCCTTCGCATTAGTGATAACGATATCAATTGTATATTCATAGCAATTTCTAAACAAAGAAAGGTCTATGAAGTATATTTTCCTTGCAATGAAGTGGCAGTTCCTAGAGATTTTCTAAGCAGTTCTTGAAGGAAAAGCTCATTGCATAAGAGTTGTTTTGGTATGATGCTTTCACACCCGAAATTGTCCTCCAACATGACATATTTACGAGATGCCATATCACTGCATTTGTCAGGCAATTTTTCTGCATGTATTTAGTCATTGGCCTTGCGTATAGATTATTTTAGCAGACGGAAAATAGGTGTGTGTCTTGGTGGATTTGAACCACCAACCTCTGGCATTCTAGGCAAACGCTCTACCAACTGAGCTATCGACGGGCGACAGAGCGACATAAGACTCAAATGAAGAATCCGCGGTATCAAATCAGACGACTTCTTCGACAAGTTCTGCATGAATAGAATTTTAGGTACTGGCTATCTTTCGTCTTTATGGTAATATCTTAAATTACAAATACGCTTCTAGTTCAATCTATGCGATGCAAGAATTATATTTTTTTAGAAAGGAAAAAAATTAATTTAAGACAAAAAGTATAAAAAAAATGCAAATTCTCAAAAAATACACAACCTGAAAAAGAAAAAGACTATAATTGCTTAATAACGAACAAACGTCGTGTCGAAGAAGTGTCCGTGTCGAACAAACGTCGTGTCGAAGAAGTGTCCGTGTCGAAAAAATGTCGTGTCGAAGAAGTGTCCGTGTCGAACAAACGTCGTGTCGAAGAAGTGTCCGTGTCGAACAAATGTCGTGTCGAAGAAGTGTTCGTGTCGAACAAACGTCGTGTCGAACAAGTGTTCGTGTACCAAAAGATATCATCAATTTAAAGCCAGCATTGTGTCTTTTCAGGAAATCAAAGTTAGACGAAGACAAAGGACTACCAGCTCAAGGGATCACGCATGCCTTTGTTCAACCGTCCGGTCATCCTTCTTGGGAGGAATTGCTGTCCGTTGAAGGAGATAAGGAGAATATGGAGAAGGAGGGTAAGATTGCATGCGAATTCTTATCTTGGTCATGCAGTTCATCTGTAGCTGACACAAACCTGCTTCTTCTGCACATGCCTACAAACATGCATGAGAACCCTTACCCAGACATGCAGATGGGCCAGAGCCCTTACCCAGATATGCAGATGTGACAGAACCCCTACCCAGACATGCATATAGGCCAGAACCCCTACCCAGACATGCAGATGGGCCAGAGCCCTTACCCAGATATGCAGATGGGCCAGAGCCCTTACCCAGATATGCAGATGTGACAGAACCCCTACCCAGACATGCATATAGGCCAGAACCCCTACCCAGACATGCATATAGGCCAGAACCCCTACCCAGACATGCAGATGGGCCAGAACCCCTACCCAGACATGCAGATGGGCCAGAACCCCTACCCAGACATGCAGATGGGTCAGAGCCATTACCCAGATATGCAGATGGGCCAGAGCCATTACCCAGACATGCAGATGGGCCAGAGCCCTTACCCAGATATGCAGATGTGACAGAACCCCTACCCAGACATGCAGATGGGCCAGAACCCCTACCCAGATATGCAGATGGGCCAGAACCCCTACCCAGACATGCAGATGGGCCAGAGCCCCTACCCAGACATGCAGATGGGCCAGAACCCCTACCCAGACATGCATATAGGCCAGAACCCCTACCCAGACATGCATATAGGCCAGAACCCCTACCCAGACATGCAGATGGGCCAGAACCCCTACCCAGACATGCATATAGGCCAGAACCCCTACCCAGACATGCAGATGGGCCAGAACCCCTACCCAGACATGCAGATGGGCCAGAACCCCTACCCAGACATGCAGATGGGTCAGAGCCATTACCCAGATATGCAGATGGGCCAGAGCCATTACCCAGACATGCAGATGGGCCAGAGCCCTTACCCAGATATGCAGATGTGACAGAACCCCTACCCAGACATGCAGATGGGCCAGAACCCCTACCCAGATATGCAGATGGGCCAGAACCCCTACCCAGACATGCAGATGGGCCAGAGCCCCTACCCAGACATGCAGATGGGCCAGAACCCCTACCCAGACATGCATATAGGCCAGAACCCCTACCCAGACATGCATATAGGCCAGAACCCCTACCCAGACATGCAGATGGGCCAGAACCCCTACCCAGACATGCAGATGGGCCAGAACCCCTACCCAGACATGCAGATGGGTCAGAGCCATTACCCAGATATGCAGATGGGCCAGAGCCATTACCCAGACATGCAGATGGGCCAGAACCCCTACCCAGACATGCAGATGTGACAGAACCCCTACCCAGACATGCAGATGTGACAGAACCCCTACCCAGATATGCAGATGGGCCAGAACCCCTACCCAGACATGCAGATGGGTCAGAGCCATTACCCAGATATGCAGATGGGCCAGAGCCCTTACCCAGACATGCAGATGGGCCAGAACCCCTACCCAGACATGCAGATGGGCCAGAACCCCTACCCAGACATGCAGATGGGTCAGAACCCCTACCCAGACATGCATATAGGCCAGAACCCCTACCCAGACATGCAGATGTGACAGAACCCCTACCCAGACATGCAGATGGGCCAGAACCCCTACCCAGACATGCAGATGGGCCAGAGCCCTTACCCAGATATGCAGATGTGACAGAACCCCTACCCAGACATGCATATAGGCCAGAACCCCTACCCAGACATGCAGATGGGCCAGAGTCCTTACCCAGATATGCAGATGTGACAGAACCCATACCCAGACATGCAGATGGGCCAGAGCCATTACCCAGATATGCAGATGTGACAGAACCCCTACCCAGACATGCAGATGGGCCAGAACCCCTACCCAGACATGCATATAGGCCAGAACCCCTACCCAGATATACAGATGTGACAGAACCCATACCCAGACATGCAGATGGGCCAGAGCCATTACCCAGACATGCAGATGGGCCAGAGCCCTTACCCAGACATGCATATAGGCCAGAACCCCTACCCAGATATGCATATAGGCCAGAACCCCTACCCAGATATGCAGATGTGACAGAACCCCTACCCAGACATGCATATTGGCCCGTTTCGACCCAGACACGTTGAAAACCCTGTCAATTCCCTTACAAGAAATACTCAGGTTCCGTTCATTTCGGGCCGCTAGATCCACTTTTGCGATTTACAGGATTTAGCGACATTCATACATTGTTGAGCTTGTCTGAAAATCTAACATTTGAATTCAATAAAACAATATAAAGTTTGCGAGTTCTAGTTAGATTTTTTGTAAAAGATTAGCGTGTTAAATTCAAGATTTGGCCATAGACAATCAAGCGATGAATGTCTTAACTTTTGAACTCTCGACTCGGCTTATTTTTCATTATGAGAATTAATTGATTTAATAGTGAAAACCCGTCCATTATAGACTATCGACATGTCCTTCTAAATTATGATACTGTTGATTGGATTTTCGTGAATTAAAATTTGTTGAGATATTGTAAAAAATTGATGATGATCCTATTACGAAAGTGACACTGAACTCCATGATTTACTTTTATAGTGTTTTATCATATTAATCTTTACATTCTCTTCCTTTCTTCCACCGAAGCGGGCGCGGACTCTCCAGTGACTTTCGCTGACAACAATAAGTGAATTAAAAGGGACCTGCGAATCGGCAAATTTAGAGTCATGGAAAGTTAATGGAGACCTATTTCAAACGAGAAGTGCAATTCTGCTCGACTGTGTAGTTGTACATTCACTTTCTCTGCAACTGCACGGTCGTAGAAGATTGTATTTTTCATTTTTAAATCAAATAACCTCTATCTATGGCAACAAGACATCTAACTCCATGTATACAGACCTACTTTAGCTTATTTTGTACGAATTTTGAACATTTTTTACGAATTTCTTAAACAAATATAAGCATGCCGCTTGCAAGCAAGAAAGCAGGCCTACTAAAGCATTACACGAATAGGATCGGCGAAAGTCCTCGAAAAAAGATGACATCGAAAGGCATCACGAAAGCAATTACAGATAACAGATGTTTCAATGCATTTAGCAACTCTTGCAGTGTAGTTCAGTTAGCTATATACCGGTATTTCGAACTAATCTGAATCACAGGCCTATTTGGGGTGCCTTAATTCAAGCACGCAAACATATATCAGAGCCCATGCTGTATTCATGGCATGTGACAGAGTGAAAGCTTATATTAATGTTCCCAACATTGTAAATAGTCATAGCTCATCTTCCTAAATCAAGTGAGAGATGCGATCTGCTATTCTTCACCTGAATACGAGGCCCGCTTTTGCGTCCGCCTAAATGGATTTGATCCCATCCAAAACTGATCACCCCTTTGATTGTAGGTGTACATCACAATTCAGTAAGTGTAGTGTGATCTTTTATTTTTATACATGTTTTAACATTTCTGGTTTTTAACAGATATGATTTGATTTTTGTGAGTTTGTGAATTTTGTGCCGCTTTTACGGGCAGAATATTTTCAGGATAAGTGTTTTAGTTAGGATGACTCTGAAGTTGCTGGAAAGCTTGTAGATTTCTATGACATTGTCCTGTTTACATAAATATTAAAGTCTGCACAACGGATAGATTGCAACATTTACATGGATTGGAAGGCATCCACTTCTCAGAATATGTCTCAGAATGGATCACTTTCTTTTGATGTGTTACACGATTATAACACTTTATTTGACGCATTTTTGCTTTAATTACATGGTAGAGCATAACTTATGAAACTTTCAGACGCAAAAATGCACCTGTGGGCTCTAACTTTGACATCCAATGTACTTTTCTTTTGATAATGAGGTCTTGCTTTGCTTTTTAGATAGGTTGCACAATTCCGACATTGCATTTGACATACTCGCATGTTCCTATTTTAGTTCATAGAAAACTCAGTGAGACATTCTACGTAAAAGTGCGCCTGTGAGAGAAAAAATGAATCATTGTCTTTTGATGAAGTCATGTATGCGTTTGAGTGAAGAAATTTTGACGTTTCATGCACTAATGTTGTTGCATCTAAGTTGACTAACGCATCAATAATGACAGCAATTTGATTCCTTTTTATGAGAAATCTTGAAATATTTTTGGTGAATTTCTGATCTTGCTGATACTCGTATATTTAGGAGTACATGAACACCACAAGCAACAAATGCAAGAATTCGGGAAAATCGCGGAGTCAGTTATTTCTTGTACTTGAGGAGCACACTTATTAAATAAGCGCTAATGATATTTGTTTCACTGAAGGCATCTCTAAGAAGCTGCTGTGACCAGTCTGGATGAATGGTTCTCAAAAGAAATCCTAGATCATGCATTGCCAGCTTCGGTGTTTGGTCAGAACAGTATTCGGAGCAGTACTCCCTGACATCGTCATCGGATCCTGTGTGCATTTCTACATTTACACCAGTACTCGAAGCATGCGACTCAAACTAGAGAATAGTGTGCATACAAATACCAAGTCAACGTCAGGGAGGATATTCTCAAAAGGTGGATTCATTGACTAGCCCTTTTTCATGGCATTGCCTTCAGGAAACTTGGTCCCCGTCATATTGCCAGAAAGCAGTTTCATTTACTAAAGGATCTCGACTTCTGTGCAATATCCTCACTCTTAAGAGCCACCATATAAAGGAAGACGATGGAACCTTTGAATAATGCAGCCCAAGCCGATTATCAAAGAAAACATGTTCTTAACTGCTGAACAACGGTGCCGTTATTCATACGAGGCTCGCAATGGTTTGGATGAGGCAATGATCTCCTCCAGAGCCTCTTTTTCAATCCTTCAAGCACTAACAAGCAGATGAGATGACGAGCTTGCCCAAGCTCTGAATAAGAGGCTCTGGAGGAGATTATTGCCTCATCCAAACAGTTGCCAGCTTCGTCCCCAAACTTTCCGTCACGTACTGGAGAAACAGGAGATGCGTCATTGACATGCAAAGTGAAGCTCTTCGGGTATTTACCAGGTATGAGCGCACTACTGACATTCCTTCTAAAGTCAGTGTGTCAGTAATAATTGATAAGTACTGTTCAAAATACAACGGAGAAGCTCGGTGTGAGACGATGGCCACCCCGTCATGCACTCCCATGTGTCTCACTTTCTGATCATCTTCAAACTTCTTACCTAGTTCTCCTGTGCAATCCGTTCGGTAATAAAGTTTCTCCAAAATAAAAGAAAAATATATAACCGTGCTCTAGTGTGTGTGTGTACGGCTGAATGGGACAATAAGCTTGTTTGACGCACTTGAACAACATAATTGTGTGGTGGATACCAATGAACATTTCATATGATAATATCATTTATGAGAATGCTCCTTTCCATTACTGACCTCATTGATGTAACAGCTCACAAATAGAATTCTCTCGTCTCACGTTTTAAAACCTCTCTCCAGTGGTCATTCTACAACTCGCGGATAGCACAACAAAGACACTGATGGCTGAATATCGCCTTCCTGTGAAGCAGTTAGTGCCTTTCCAGCATTATCATCTCGACATGGTGTGGGTAAGTGAACGCTGATGGATGATAGGTGTGAGAAAATTCTGAATTCAAGTTACTCTCTTTACAGCCTGCAGGTAACCAAGGTAACGACGATGGCATTCATCTTTATGCCACAGTGGTTCGCAAACTCTCATATCTGCCTGCGGCTCATCGAGATCACAACTTCAGGGCACTTGAGGTATTTCTTGTTTATGATTAATCATTTTTGACTACATGACGTGGTAAAAAGAAAATTTCAAATAGCTCACTTTCATATTAATGTAAAGTTACTATCAAATAATGTCTTAATTCATTTTTCTTACATTCTCATGCGTACTAATTATTATTTCTCATCAACGATTCTACTTCTCCTATTTCTTGTTTTCGATCTTTGAAAGTTCAAGTTGTGTAGAAATCTATCACGATAAAAAATGTATACAGGCTGCATACACAGCTCCTACTTACCTGCCTGATAATGAACATTGTCAAACTTCGAAGCGTTGCATGATGGCACCGATACTCTTTGGTGATCGTAAAGCAAGGAATTACAGTCCTATGTCAATTATTATAGAATATTTTACTACACACAATAAAATATTATTTGATTCAAAAAGTTCACAATTTCACAAGTTTTAATCATTATATAATAGAGAAGATGTTTTCATTGATTCACTTACGTAAGTCAGATTACGCTCAAATATTGCAAGAAGTTTCAATGAAAAGCAGTTATTCAATCCTCGTAGTAGATATCCTGCTCTTTTCTATAAGATTGACTTCTTCATTTATTCGAAAACGCCACGTTTTCTCGTCCTCGGACAATAACAAAATGAAGTGACTTTTTCTAGCCACCTAGCCATAAAGAAAATATGAAACAGAACCACAATTCTGACTGACAAACTTCAGTATAAATCACAAATGCGGTCGCTTTACTTGTTCAAAGAGACAATAACAAAATGACAACAAAAGGTTAAAATTGGACATTTTTTTGGATGCTACAATATATTATGACACGTACATATTGTTGCACTACTAGTGTGGAATTTTAAATTTTGACGTGAACTTGTAAACTTTCATCAAACCTTGGAGATTTCCTATGTTCGAATTGTTTCTGTAGACCTATATGTAGATATTGATGCTGTGAATTTACTTCATTTTGATATTATTGCCTGAGGACGATACATGACGGCCGAATTAAGTGTATTTGTCAGACTGGTCACTTTCACTTTATTGGGCGAGCGCTTTCGAGTATTTCCACTCATCTACAGGCATCATTCAACGGTAAAAGCAAGCATAAATACAATTTCAGGTGGCGCGAGTTAAAATCAAATCAATCCAATTAAAATAAGAACAATTCTTCTGATGTGCTGTGGTTGTTCAGTAGGCTTTTATTCTGTGTGATGTATTGTTTGATGAAAAGCCCCTTGAAAAATAGATCGGAAAGGCTTACTACTTATAGTTGCGATAAAATCGAAAATGATAAAATCATAAAAGAAATCTTCCAAAGGAACGGCTACCACCCAAAATATATTCAAAAATGCATGAGCGGAAAAAAAGGTCCCAAAATACACAGCAGAATTCTGATGAGTCTAGTGAAGACAAAGCCAAAATCTTTTATAGCCTTCCTTTCATCAAGGAATGTAAAAAATCATAGCTAAAGAAATTCATAAAATCAACAGAATTTTAGATAAAACCAAAATTGTACCGTATTTCAGAACCTACAAAACCCAACAAATTTTCAAAAACAAAGATACTATCCCCTCTAACGTGTGCTCCTCCTTAGTATATGAATTCAAATGCGAACACTGTGAGAAGTGTTACATCGGAGAGACGCGCCGTCACCTGCAAACCCGCATTAACGAACATATCAAAGGTCGCCCACTGTCAGAAATCTCGACACACATTCACCCACCAACACACAACAGCTTCAGAATAGTCATACGAACAAACGACACAAAAATAACAGAAACCCTTTTCATCAAACAATACATCACACAGTATAAAAGACTTTTTGGCTTTTATTGGGCGAGACTGGTCACTTTCACTTTATTGGGCGAGCGCAGTTTACTAAACAACCACAGCACATCAGAAGAATTGTTCTTATTATAATTGGATTGATTTGATTTTAACTCGCGCCACCTGAAATTGTATTTATGCTTGCTTTTACCGTTGAATGATGCCTGTAGATGAGTGGAAATACTCGAGAAAGCGCTCGCCCAATAAAGTGCTATCTTTGCGACTTTTGTGTTCTGGTCACTTTCGCTTCAAATTTTAGAACTTTGTGTATCATCACGTAGTTCAATCCATGTCATGTTTAAATGATTTTCACAGGTGAACCTGCAAAATGTACGCCTTGCCCTCCGAAATCCAAGAGGTCCATTGATCGCCACATGCACTGTCGTCTCTGATTACGTCAGCTACCAGTGAGTTCATCGTTGCTCACACCTATATCCGCATTAAATTTATCTCTCATTCATTGCAGAAAGTTCTTCGCAGATAGCAAAGAATTTGGGATTGATTTCGATTCGATCACCTTTCCGGCGCCAATGTTGGCTGAGGTTGAGAATTCCCGGCACGGAGTCTCTCAGGTTTCGTTGCCTGGACGACCTATGGGCCATCCCCGATGGAATCATTCTTTTCTTTTCTGTCAATACCAGGAAATGGCCACTTTGTTCACGCACAGAGCAGCATTGATCTTCGAGTTCTATCCATATACGGGTGAGATACACGATTATCATTCTCAGAATTATTTCGACTCGTAGCCAGAGGATGACGATACTGTCTTGGATGAGTATCTTGAAGCGATCCTCTTCCGTTTCATTTGTTGATCAATCAAGAGTGTCAACAGCGTGTACAGACTCCATCTTCCATGGATCTACATTTACACGATGTCATCTCTGAAATTATTTGAAATGGAGAAAATATGTGCGCATGTGGTTATTGATGAAATACTCAACAACAAGCTATCATGCTCAGACACATCTTGACAGAAATTTTACCTATGTTACGCTAAATAACGACACTTCGCTGATTTTCATGCAAAATCTAGTTAGCCTACTTAAGTTTAAGCTGTGTGCATTGAAAGAATCAAGCCATCTCAGCAATTTAAAATATCATTCAAAACTTTTTAATCAGAGTTGGAAAAGTCGGAATTGGAATCCTTTTTTTGTCGGAATTGGAATTGGAATTGACGATTTTCAAATCTACTGGAATTGGAATTGGAATTGACCCTGATAAACCTCAATTCCACTTTTTCGATTGACCTGTGATAAATCTATTTGTACAAAAATTTAAATTGCAACGTCCAATCACAGCAATTAACAATATTAATTTTAAGACTGTAGTTATATAGATACGATACGCGACGATAAAAGAAAAACGTTAAACTTACAGTTCACTTCTTAATGTTGAATTCACTTCAATTCGATCGGACTCATTTATACCAAAATAATATCATAAATATCAGTGTCACTTATACCGTCAATCTTCAATCGCGCTCGCTGATGTGTTGCTGTATACGCTGCTGTGTTGTTGTTCGCTGGCGGGCAGTTGTTGTTATTTTCGTAGTTAAGTTTCACCGCGAGAGCCCGGAGTTGTTCTAACAGCTGCTGAAGATGTCGTATATATTGTTGTTGTGTCAATTTCTCATCGTTTCTAAGTTATACCAATTTTTGAGACTTGACCATAAATCCACTTTCTTTTGAAAATTGAAAGAGTTTCCTTTAATCTCTGCCCGCTAGCTTTCGACCCGTCTTCATTTCGTTCTTATCACGGAATTTTTAATCTCCTTTTTTAAATACCATTAGTCAGTTTTCATGATATCACTTTTATCGTCGTTTTTTCTGTCATCAACAATCACGTTATTAGCACATTGAATTTCTTTCTTCTGTCAGTTTATTAATCGATTCATTCGAATCTCATCTCTCTCTCTCTCTCAGCGTCTGATTCTTTGCTGACCGTTCATTTTCTTTTCTTTCTTTTTTTCACGAGATATTAAATATCTTGTTTACGAAACGAAAATGGCGTAAGCTGACCACTTGCATATATACACGTACATGTACACAAGAGATATGAACTATGAACATGAGAACGCACATAGGAACGACGCAGAGAACGGCACACAGGAGCAACGAGTATAGGATAAGGGTACATGGGTTAGACTGGAACGAACAAATGTTAGATACATTAGCATAATGCACTACACGCGACATGAAATTATCGGAATTGAATCTTATTATGGAATTGGAATTGAATTGAACTGTTTCGACTGGAATTGGAGTTGGAATTGAAATTTCTGCTCTGGAATTGGAATTGGAATTAAAAATTCCAGTGGAATTTTTCCAGCTCTGTTTTTAATCATTCCTATCAAATCTGAAATGAATTTTCTCAAAGTTAATATCGATTATAACCAGAGATCATTATGAATATAAGTGCACACAAGGTTAAGTTTGTTGGTGCACTGAGAACGTGCATTTTCAGTGCTTCCCTCAGTCTGCAGGCTATTATTTGTAGATGCCTCCAAAATGCGGGAGCAATGGCTGTAAATTGAATGCGAGAATAACAGTCTCACTGTGCACAATGTTAATCACAACTATTTCATGAAGACAACCTCATATCGAGCGCAACGTGAGTTATCAAATTGGTCTAAAATTTGCATTAAATCGACCTGAATCCGGGATAGAATCTGCCTGAAGTTGGACCGTTGCTGGCCCACCAGTTACTCAAGCTCTTCTTCTTAATTACTCTTGACTCAATTTGCTAGAATTCTATACATGTGAACTTTAGTTCTGCAAGCTCTTCTCAGTGGCGAACATCTGCATTCTGTAGTTTGTTCGGACGGGAAGAGTTCTATATCACCTGTACATGTCACACATTCAGATACCTATCTCCAAGGAATTCCAGTTGACATTGCAAAACCTCACAGCTACTACAACATATGAATTCTACCACATAAAGTAATTTGGCGAAGTCTTATCCGTTGTGCTCAGTTCAAATGTGTTTACAATGAGGAACGACTCCTTCAAGATGCCCAAAGATTTTAAATGATTAGGAAAAGATCCAAAGTTAACTATTCAAATGTATCATTACTACTTTGAAAATGAGATAAATAGTATTTTCATAACAACTGATTTTCCAATACTCCATTCGTTGGCTGTGGTATAGTAGATGATGATGATACAACTAATGAGCCAAATATTTCAAGAACTTTTTCAATTCCACAAGAAAAGCATTAGAAAAAAGGTTTTCCTTGTATACTGATTGAGTGATACATTATAATGGAAGACATTTTGTCGGGAATTCTTTATTGTGATATGAAATGATAGTCGAGGCATTTCAGTAAGCTGCTTCAATCCAGAAATGAACTGTTTCTTGAGGCGAAGCATAGTGACAGAGTAAGAAATAAAACACCATTTATGAGGAAATTTAAGTTTCAGTTTAAAAATCTGCTATTGTCAGATGCATGTGATCATTGCATCATCGCACTTTAATTTCATTTCAGCAGAAATTTAGACATCCTCATGATCACATCAAAGACCGACTTACATCATTCTCAGTTTTCATTTGCACTTCTCCATTCTTTTGAACAGATCCGACTGCTATTTCATGGAGTAAGAGGCGGCCAGTGGCTCATGCCGTCCTTGTAGTTGATGAGAAAGCTTACAGACAACTGGATGAGATTGAGAACGGCATCCGTGTAGAGGTACCAATGAAGGGGAGTCTTGAATCGTCAACCGACTTAACTCCATCTTCCATTGTTCATTTGCGACTTCATAAAGACAAGGTAAGTGCTGTCGGCATGACTACAATCATTGTGGTCATTTTGCGGATACTGAAGTGTTACAACATTTAATTGAATGATGACCATCATGCAGAAGAAAGCTGTGATTGCACAGTAATAGTTGGAAGAAAGAATTTGACGATGTGCTTCTGGCATAGTTTGAATAATAAGGAAAACCACAAGTTTTGAGAGGCTAAAATCGTAAAACTTCGAGTTTATCGGGCTTAAGATAGTAGCCGTGATCTTGTCCATCTTGCATCATTAGTGTGCAAGTATTCATTTCCCTTGTAAACACGATTAGGCTAGTTCTTATTGCTAAAGCATATTATGCAATTAGAGTAACCACTCATGCTACGCAACCTGCTTGAGGGGAACAAGTACATGTTTATGTCTTAAATGAGCGGTGTGTTGGAAGGAAATTGATTGATAGAATATAATTTTATCAGAATATTAATCTTAGGATATTAAATGATGTATAGCAATATAAGTTGAAAAGTCGGTTACTTGAATGAAGAGTTTCACTTGATGATACTTAGGTGTTGATTTACTCCTTTTTTCAGTTACTCTCAGACATCCCGGCTGAGTCTGTTCCTCTTGCCAAAATTGAAGAATTTCGACCAACATACACAGAGGTACCACGACCGAAATTCCATCCGGACAAAGAAGTTGGTCAACCGAAACTTCTGACGGATGCCCAGATGTCTGCGATGCCTTATTGGTCACCGTACAACAATGATCATCGACAAAAATGGAGAACGAGGAGACGTGAACAGATGGTGAGAAGAATTGTCACATACAGTATCTATCGACCGTTCAACGGATGTTGAAGGTGTTCTGTAAGCACGAAAACTTGAATGGCATAAATACCTCCACAGGTTTTGTGGCGCTTAAACTTTGGGTCAGTGGCAACACAGGTACTTATGGGTTATCTCCCCCACGCTCTCAAATTTGCCCTTAGAAATAAATCAATCGTCACAAAATCTTGAGCAGACGTGAGTGAGGATATTCTCTATCCACATACCAAAATTTGTGCAAATCGGACAAGCACTTTTTGAATTAGGAGCGGCAACTTGAAGTGCATTGACGTCTGCAGCTTGATCTGACTTCATCGTCCGAGCAGAAAGCACTTGAGGTCAACAAAGGCATTGCCCTCCAACTCGTGGACTGATGATGACCAGGCCACATCCCCTACATTAATATTTTGAACTATAGAAAGGTGTGACAAGGTAGTGGTCCTGGGAGGATTTCAAATAGTAGTGGATGAGACGAAGAGGCAGAGAGAACAATGCACACACGAGTAACAACAATGCGTCGAACAGACGACATCAGATCAAGCTGTTGACATCACAACACATCACATTATCGTCTCTAATGCAAAAAGTACTGGTTCGATCTTCATAATTTTTTGTGTGTGGGTAGAAAATACACCTAAGTGCGTCTACCTGAAGTTCGGTGACAATTGATCAATTTTTGCAGATTTTAGACAAATTTGAAAGCGTAGGGGGGAGATAGCCCATAAGTCGGTTTTTCACAACATATGAGTCAAAACTCATGACGAAACATTATTTTGAGAAGCTTCGTTTTAGGATAGAAGCCTTGTGCATGTGAAAGAATCGAACGTGATCAACCAACCTGTAGTCATTTAGCTTCCAATTTCTCTCTGGATGGCATGTTGGAGGAGTAACCGGATGTTAATCTTATATCTTGTAACTAGTGTCTATCATATGGTTTAGTCAAACAAAACTGAACTGCGAGGAAAGTCCTGTCGAAGAATCCAAGGCTCACTAAACAGCAATTTGAAAAAGTTTGTCCCTCCAGTTTATTTTCCTACTACAAAATGAAAGGTTAAGTAGTTTCCACTTACAAGATTTTAAGGTCTGTGCCTACGAGGAGACTTTAATTTGATTGGATAATCAATGATCGCCTTGGTGGATATGTGAACCTCGAGTTGATTTTGTCACTAAGAACAAAGGACACTGTAGAAGTCATGTGTAAATTTCCGACCTCAAAGCTAGTTCCAGGGAACTGAGTAGGCTATAGTAGATGTTATCTCATACACCGGACCAGAAGTGCAAATTTTATCAAAGTCAATGTAATTAAGGAGAATTAGCTGGCATGCGATAGGTGTACGTGATTTATCGCAGCCGCAGACCACGTGGATTCGTGCATATAGTATTAATATTAAGCCTTAAAGTGAAAAAGCATTGAGAGAATATAAATATTTTGTACTTCAGTAATGATTAAACCTTGTTTTTCTGTCAGCGTTGCATGTCAACAATACTTTAACAAGTCAGTCATAGAAAGGAAAAAAATTCAGTGCTATCGATTCTAATAGGATGATCTCAAAGACGACTCTACATCAATCACGGTATTGTAGATGAAATTGAGAGATGAAAACTGTAAGTCATAAAGTGCGAGTACTATGTGCTTGTGCAGGTGTTTGAGTACTCAAACACAATTGCTACTACTGACAAAGTACACTAGTTTGAACTTATCAAAACTTGATTGTCTAAGTAAGGAATTTATGCTTTGTAGAACTGCTATTTGTATATGTGATAAATAAAGACTTCCTTCTATTTATGCTCTGGCTCACATTTATATAGTGTCACATGATAACTTGGTGATTTAAAATGTGTCAGATTGGACTTTGTCTTCTTACATAAATCCATTATCATCAAATCAATGGCGATCTCAAATTATAAAGCATTTTGTTAGAATAAAAAACTACGAAGGCTAGTACTAATAAACTGCACCATAAGCTACGAAGTCAAGCAGGATTTTACTTGATAGTTAATTATATAACTGTTTGTAGATAACGGCAATTCTAGGAAGACAAAAGTTGCGTGAAATATTGGATCTTGTTGTGAATGAGTGACGCTGCTTTGGAGTGAATCATCACCACTTAGACAATACAGTTTAGACAGCATGTACGTGTACACCTGGTATCAACTATTGTTTTTCTGCCTGGCGGAAGTCTTTAATGCATAGATGCTTTAATGAGATGCTGATATGTACAGTCACTTTTTATAATGAAGGTAAGTTGGGATTTTGTTGAAATGAAGCGTGGTTCGGAAAGGAAAGTGAGGTTATGGCAAGTGCAGTCTTTTGTCTCCATTGACTCAAAACATGTCAATGAATAAATTTATACCGGCGGTTGATTTCGCCCGTCTAAGGAAAAATCTGAAGTCATGTGCATGATGTGCCTATGTGAGAGCTGTCACTGACTATTAATGCTATTACCATTGCCTCCGTGTCATGTTGCACTCACAAACCATAGAAGTGGTCCAACTGTCACAATGTCATGACTTGAAGCCATAGTCCTGTTCTTCTACTCTGTCATGGTTGTGTGCTGTCTTCGACAGCATCAGTGCAAACACGTTTCCATTTCTATCTGTCACCCCTTCCCCCGCAATGTGAAAGCTGAAACCATTCGGCTGCCAAGTTCTGTCCATCCTCCTTTGTATTGGTCTCAGTGTTTTACAGAGGTGATGTCATTCATTTTAAATAATTCCATCAAGTTGCAGTTAACGCGCGTTTACGTATTTTTATGTATCATCCAGTCACTGCTAACTAGTAATCATGTGAGATTTACTTGAGACCAGCTAATCTGGACTAAATTAGAAAAATGTCTTCAGACTTGTTGAAGTTTTTTTATCGAAAATGACCAAGACCTATTTATCACAACGAGAGGTTCGTGCGGTTCAGCGCTACAATGCTGTGCGTCCGCGGGACATTGTCCGGAAGTCGTTTGTTTTGAGATGCCCTTTTGTTGCAGGCTACTAGGCCAAGTTTTACAGATAAAATTCACTTTTTTAGAGGAAAAAACATCAACGTTGGGCATTTTTCGGTTTTTTATTTTGCAGACTTGTAGTATTCAAAATGATTTAAGAATTTCTTAGAACTTATGATTTACAGTAAAATCAATGCATCGCTTACAGAATTCGCAATTAGAATATTGTAAATAGAATGCAGCTACACAGTGGTAATGAATTCATTATTTAAATTGAAATGTTAAAATTCATCAGCAGTTTCTTCAATCCGCTATTGAATGCTACGACTTCGGATTTTTGATCGATCCCTCAAATATTCGTTAGAATGGGGGTCTTTATTTTTCTAGCATTTTAGAACATAACGAGAATCTAACCAATAGTGAGGTTTAGGCTTATAACTTCACACGCTAATAACTTCGGATGAATGAAGATCTTTTCATCTCATTGCCTGAAGGGTCAATTTGTGAAGAAGTTGTTTCCACTGCTTTCCATTAAACATTGAGAACCTTTGATTTGATTTTCAGTCATTTTCTTCGTGCTAATGGCTTTGCATTTGATTCCAATCTCTTCATAATGTCATTTCTCCATCACTTGAGTTTGGGAATCTCAGAGAACGCTCTGATAGATGGAGAACAGGTTTGAGCAGATGGAGTACCGCAGATTCATCCCCGTGGCATCCGTTTTTAGTCAGATTTCTGCCAGTGCTGCTGTAATTACATTGAACTAACTGATTGGCTTGTGAACAATAGAGGATGACGTCAGAGGTTTATCTGCTGTCACCATGTCGATAACAAAAGCGGTGAAACTGCTGCTTCACGTTGGACCGTCATTCCGATCACAGTGTCCACATCTGCGCTGATCTCTTCATCGAAATGGCGACCATGTACTACCGACCCTACTCCACCGAGGTAAGAAAGTCGTTCGACTCGGCGTCATTAGTTCTTCCTGATTCCACCCGGATAGCTCCTATCTCTCCGTGTAATTCATCGTGTAAATCAGGATTTCATGATTCAACGTAGCAAAGTGCGTCAAGGTAGCAAAGTTAAAAAAAACAAGCTAATGACTAGTTAATTTTCAATAGGTACAAAGTATGATTTAAAAGAAAATTTTTATATCCTAAAATGTCTAAAAATTTTAAAAAATACTTACTAGAAGGACAAACAACGCTTCTCCTCTCCTCATGTGTAATGAATTGGCGAGTAAGTCGTTCTGTTCAAAATTATGTTTATCACTTATATATTGAAAAGATCCTATTTAAGAGTCTGCCCATTCAGATGATAAGAGGACAGGTCTGTTTCCAATCAAAATACCAGATCTAGCTAACAACACAGCGGGATTACGCTATCTAAAATCTACCAAGTGTGTAAGAGAATTAATATTAGTTCCTTAAGCTAAAACGTGAAATAGAATTGTACAAAATATGCATACAAATTATTTGACTATTTTTAATGAGGTCATCAACAGGAACTTGGTCAGGACGATCGCGTTTCGACCGCTTAATCCTGGACGCTCAAACCCGACCAAGCGCGGTCCTGTACATTTAAGATGCACAGCCTCAAAAATTAAATTTATAATAGAGAAAGATTAGCATCTATCAAAAAAAATAGAGTCACTATTGACTGAAATGTACCTCAGGCATTTGAAAGAAGGACAGAGTCCAGCCAGTAGAGGTCAAGAGGCGGGGACATAATCCGTTGAATGAGTAAATTCAAACCCAAAGATCTACGATTCATGCCGTAGTGTGTGTTCAGATTCATCACTCTTCCGAATATCTCACTAAGTTCTCGTCAAAGACACAGATAATAGGATATCAGGGCGTGCTCGTTCCAAGAGCGGCAGGAAGAAGAAATCAGTTCCACTCGTGTTCAGTAACGTCGAGACAAGGTGTACGTGTGCTGTTATAGGACACATCTATCGAGCTACTTATTTTCTGTCTACTCTTGATCATCAAAATACAATGCTTTTCATGAGTTTGTGATTTCTAGATGTAATTTCAATAATAAATAGATTATTAGCATCAACACTTCGTTTGATAAATACACAGCAATAGTGTCGAAAGTACTGGCGAAAGATATAAGATCTTTGCATTTGATTACAGTAACTTTTATAAGTGGATTACTGTCCACACCAAAATAATTGAGCACTTGCGGCATATTGCGGTATACACAAATACTGCCGGTAGAGTTAAGCATGCACTGTGATTGCATTGCAAGACATACCTACTTCTGGAAAATGTGATGACGAGTGTCAAAACTCTCAAAGTCATGTGTCTCTAATTATTTTCTTTTTTTCATTTTGTGCTAGAATTTGATCATTCTCCTTTATTTTGTCTCATGTAGATACAGACAGTCCAAACATGTGTAGCATCAATCGGATAAAGTACGGCAAAAGTAATCGTACACGCAGTGCCAGCAACTTTTTACATGACAACATCAGTAGGCATTAATCTGTGAAAATTAGTTGATACTTACATTGCAATATCACTGTCATTGATTGGTCATTTCATAACACATGATGAAGTTAATGCTGGTAATAATCTTAACTGTGACATATCAGATATTGGTCATGATAGAAAGAAACTCAGTCACACAGATAAAGTACCTAGTCTGTGTATTTGGGTCTAGTGATGACTTTCCTCAATACTGATGGTCTTTCACTTCCAAAGAATTGTGCTGATGGTCCAAAGAATGTACTTTTCACTTGATAGACAGATTCACATATGCGAGCTATTTCTGCAATACGTGCGCTTGAACAATTACGTAAGCCAAAGAGAGACGAATATCTTTGTCAATATCGGTTGCTACCATTGCATACAATGACTGGGGTTACTCCGCTCTAGACTACCTCACACGAAAATGAATCTATCTCTGTCGGTGAAGCACATCAATCGCGCTTCTTGTGTATGTAACTATGGATAATTCATGGCTAGCTTTGGTTAGTACCATCAAAGCAATATGCTTCATTTGCTACCGCTACTGATAGTAGTACCCGAGTAGATCTGGTGTTGAATTTACGCAGTTAAATTTCTACGCTGCCTCTGCTGCTCTGCGCTGCCTCGTATAGAATGAAAGCATCATTTCTAGCATCGCCGCATAGTATTTTTCTAGCATAGTATTTTGAATGCTCAGCAATAGTGATTAAGAGTTTTATAAGTAATTAATTAAAATCATCTGTCATTATGAACCAGAATTGAATTCCTGTAATCTGTAGAATTTCGTCTAACTCTTCCTTTCATTCTTTGGATTACCGCATGGAATGAAAGTTACAAGCTTTGAAAGTATATTGCATGCGGAAATAAAAGACTGCCGTCACCATGAAATCATTGACATTGTAATTAATTGATTGAAGGCGTTTCAATGCAGCTTTGATAGTACAGGGAGGGCTTGTGGCAAGATTCAAAACACTATTTGTTCATATCAGATGTTTCCTTCGAACTAGAAACCTGAATATTGACACGAAGGTCATTATGCAATGCAGCAAGAAGAATAAATAATCTTTCAGTAATCGGTTTATGCATTCAACCAGTCAGTCATGATTCAGGTCAGCTGATATATAAAAAAGAAACAAACAATCTGTCATTCCTGTCAATCGTTGTCATAAATTGAATATTATGAGTTTCTTCCAAGTGATTCTATCATGCTGCATGTTTCTTAACATAGCATGTAGATGTTTCCAAAACGTGTAAGCTGGCTAGGTAGCACGTTCGGGCTCGCCTGGATGTTATCCATTAATTCTCATTTATTTGTAAGGGCTAAGAAGTGATGAGCTAACAAATCATTTAGTCCTGAAGCTAGTTCACACGAATCAAAAGCAGCTGGTCGTCCAGACATACTGTGTACATATATTATTGAGTGGACCAGAATCATAGAGACGAGATATCTGTACTTTAATTGAATGCTCAACACAAAACCACAGAGACATTGATTTTCCCTTTTTGTCTACAGATTGTCTATAGGCAAACGACAGCTGAAATGAGCTACAGCTGAACAATTAATTGTTTGCCTGGAAAGTAAGTCAGTTGTACATTAACCGTTGTAAACACCTCTAATTCTCAGGAGGTTTCGGCCAAGGCAGCATCAGTCCGTGGGCACACAAGATAATCCGTTAGGCATTGTAATCCATAAGTCATTGCCAATGGTTTTCAGTGCCAGTGTAGTAAAAGGCGGCCTGTGTCTTATGACTGATGACTTGGGGCTGATCCTGAGTGCGATCTCTACGTCTAAGCTAGTTGGATAAACTTTCGTCGTTTTACAGATTCAAACATTAGGAAGACAACTAAGAAGGCATGGCTGTACAGCTGCTGTCGCAAAAGTATTAGTTACTGACCAAATGGACCGAAAATGTGCGCTCCGACCAGACCTGTGCTTGAATATAGCCGATGAAACAGGTCGGACCGGAAAATTATGGCCCGCTTACAAATCCGAAAGCACATTAGAAAAAGCGATTATTTTTTTTATAATGCGATGGTGATCTTTTTATGAAAAAATATTCCGTGTTTTGAGATAGCGAACATTTGGTCATACAGCATTTGGAATTCAATGTCAGACGACAAGGACTTAAGTTTGGACGATGACAACTTCATTTTAGACAACAGATACTTCAAGTCAGACACATTTTGTGAATGAAATAGTAAATGAGAAAATCAGTTTTGATACAAAATGGCATCCGTCTTCTATGGTATGAAAACTTAGTTAATAAATTGGAAACGTGCTTTATCTTTCAATTGTTATGGATGCGTTCAAAATTGTGCTTCGAACAGTAAAATGATTTTATTGTGTTTACTTGATAATGGTTGTAGCATCACCCGAAACGTCGTGACTTTATCTTTTTTACAAATTTTCCAATACATCTTTTTCAGGGTGGTATTTTTTTTCTTTTCAATAGCTACTTCCATTTGTAAAGACAAGCATCAAAATGTGGAAATGCAGCTGTTGAATAATTGATATATGCTTTCAACATCATTACTCTGATTATTGTGGATGTTGTCATTCCGAGCATAACCCACCCCATCCAACTATTAAAAACCCTGCTGTGGATCAAATGCATGATATACTGACTATAGAATAGAAAGATTCCTAGAGATACTGGCACCAACCTGCAATCATACATGACAGTGGCTACATCTAATATAGGAATTATTAGTCCTTGATAAGATTCTTCAGTTAAACCATGAGAAATATGTGCTTTTATGGGCTATTGGGAGGATATGGGCTATATGGGCTATTGGCAGGATCGCTTCTAGCAATGAATGATCATCTACCTAAAAATCCACACGTTAATCCATACGCAATGAATGGACTGCAGACGACTATATTCACTCCAAGAGTTGGAATGGGCATTACTCGTACGTGTCACCTGACACTTCGAAGAGAAATGAAACATCGATGTCATCCTTAATGAGAGCATCAAATTTTTCAGCAGCTATATTTTTCACATTCTCATACTTGTTTTGACATTGGAGTTTACTAATGTAAGATAAAGAATATTTCTAATATAATAATCATATTTTCATAACATTGAATACAGCCACAAAGCTGATTTTCTCGCTCATTGTTTTATTTACAAAAAGTGTCGAATTTGTAGTATTTGTTGTCCAAATTGAAGCTGTTGTCCGAAATTTGAATTTTAAATGCTCTAGTTTAAGAGGTTGTTCAACTAGTAATTATCAATGAGTATTCGCAGTGATTGTGGAGGGCAGGGAGTCACCGGTTGGAATTACGGAAACGGTGTCGTTTCGACGCAAAGTCAAAAGATGCAAATTCTACACCGGTTAGCATTTCCAATATGCATCAACTCTGACTCAACGAATTCAAAAGTTGCTATTTTGCAAACTAAAAAGTGTCATCAAATTTGATCAATCACATTAACATAGAAACAGTCACCTCTAATCGTTCAGCTTTGAATGAATTCTTGGACAAGATGGTTTTACGAAATTCCTTTGCTTAGTTGAATCTGATGTAGGTTCTCACAAGTAAATAGGCTGCTGATTTGATGACTACCCGCCGAAACTTTATTGACTTGCTAATGGCAAATCTGAAAAATACCGGGCATGGTTGCAACGTTAAATAGGGAGTTGTGTCAATGTTGAGAGATGTGAACTAGGCCTGCTGATGATTCCTGATATTGGATGAAGTAGCAGCTATTCAGGTCTGTTCCCATTTTAAACTGAGGATGCAACTCAGTATTTAATTATTCTATTCAAATAGGTTGCATTGTGCTTAAAATAGCGTGCACTAGCTGTTTAGGGAAAGGTTAACTGAACGGTGAAATTGATGTGTATGGTGATTGATATTTCTCAGAAATGTGATCAAGACAAAATGTAACCTGAGCGGAAATTGAAGTAGCCTCTAGTTAGCTACCTCAGAAAGACTAGTCTGTGGATGTCAGTGGGGATGAGGGGGCGAGTGATTACATAATTGAAAAGGGATTTCAAGGGTGATACATATCGATTGCGGAGAGTTGAAAATATAAAGTGGATTACATGATGTTGAACTCCCAATTCATCTCAGCAAATCCCTACCATAGATTTTGCTTTCAACGGCATTGCTTTGCTTATCTGAATTTCAATTGTTTTCCAAAACTGATATCATGCTTGAATTCGAACTATAATTACGTTGAAATTCAAATTAGCCAAATTTGACAATCAAGTTAGAAAATAATTAATCAGCTTTGTCCAACCAGTAGTCAATGTTTCGTGAGATGTTCCATGTCGTGGTTGTTGACCACGTTACATTGCGATCGTAGCGATTGAGACGATGCAAAAGCGAATTCTTCTTCATTCTTAACTTTTCATTTATAGTTGGTGAAAGAGGGTGAGCTGCCTCCAGAAACGGCAATGGAAAAAGTGGTATCCGAGCACTCATACATTGTGCCCTCAGATCCAGCTAGTAAGCCTGCTTCACGGCCAACTGCAATCATTGCTCAACCACTACCGAATTCAGTCTACGTACAAACTTCTCGAGCAAGCAATCAATTACCTGGAGACAATCAATTCGTTGTGATGGAAGGACAAATGGCAGAGTTAGATCGTTATCGAGCAGCCATACAAAAGATGGGTCACGATATCCTAGCCTTGCGAGAACGCATTCGGGTGATAGAAGGAGAAAACTCAATGCTGAGGCGCGATTTAGCTGCCTACAACGACACTTCCAAGATCCTGCTTGATTCAGTAGAGCTGGATGGCCTCCCAAAGCCTGATCTGATTTCCAGATACGGTGAGTACTGAGTAGGCCAAGACAAGGAGGCGTTTATTCATTAGCTGATAATCAATGCATACATGATCAAGACCACTCATGAGTTCAAATAGTACAATAAGAATTACGCAAAAAACTATCCGCGGAAAGAATTTAATAATGAAGCTGTATATATTGGAAAAGCTGAATGTCTTCCTAAAGTTCGAGTAAATTCAACAGAATACTGGTTCGAGCGTGGAAAACGGGGAGGGATCATGTCATGAAGAAAATGGGAAAATGACTTCTAGGCCTCAAGGAAGTTTTACAGCTTTGCTATATTAAACGTCTTTGAATGGAGAATATATCAGACAGTTACAGTCACTAAACGTGAATACTGCGGTAGCATCTATTAAAAGTCAATTTTGTGAATAATTTTGTGCTGCAATGAAGCAAACAAGGAGATCCAAAACACAATGTACTTCGTATTAGACAGTAATATGCAAGTTTTAGCTGCTTGTTAGTCACAAATAGACTTCAAAATTCGAAGTGCATGCAATCTCTGATTGCAGTTCCTTAAAACGTTTAAGAAATGCGAATACCACTTTAAATTACTTGTGACTGTCACTTCTGGTAATCGCATTGAACATTCAGCACCGTACATGGAAACGGTAAACAATCTTCAAATTTTGGACATGACATGTTAGTAACTTAGACTTGCTCACATTCAACATCAAATGAGCACTGCTACATTTGCTATATTCGAATGTGTTACAAATAATATTATTAAAAATATTTACTTCGCCACCTTTTATCGATAAACTCAAAGCAGTGTTATTACCGCAGGTCATATAGTGACAATTAGCGCAACGGAAGAGGTTAACTGCATAGAGGATAAACAAGCATGGACCGATGATTGATCCTTGGGGCACACCACTGTGGAAGGGAATGAGTGAACTAAAGGTGTCGTTCATTTTAGTTCTTTGTAGACGACCGGACAAATATGATGAAATCCAATATATGAATTGCCGCAGAAAGTTACACTCAATCGGTCTCTCAATCATCTTCTGGTGGGAAATGGTATCAAATGCCTTTGTAAAGTCTAGAGAAATCATAGCAGCACCAACGACGTCTTCATCGTCAAGCATGGACGTTAGACAGTCGGAAAAGACCATTCAGTGTTAGACCAGAAATACCTTACGGTTTTCGAATAGATTCAGAGCCATCTGTAGGGAGACCGGCAAATAGTTCAGGAATTCATTGATTTGTTGCCGGGCACTCAGCAAGTTGCAGAATAATCTACTTGCGCTATTTGACAGTAATTATCCCAGCAGGCCATACGTAGGAATTCATGATCCTGAGTTGCCGTAGTAATTCCCTTATGGTGTGGTCATGGACGTCTGTATTTGGTTACCCTGGCAGGAGGATGCGCCACCTTCGTGAGGCATCCACAATAGCAGACCACATCCATCGCTTGACTTCAATACATAATGTACAGGATTTGATAACTGCATCCGTAATTTTCCATCTAATAACATTAAAAGGCTCACAATCATAAAACTTCGACCCACTGATGTTGTCGAAATATCAAGTCCGATGAAACTTGATGTTTTTTCTTTTGAGGACAAATTCTTCATTTTCTTCCTACTGATTTGAAACCACCAAAATGACGTAGTATATCTTTCAGTTTTAAAATTTAGAAAAACAGTTCATTGCGACGGATCGGTTGGTGATGCGAAAATATTTCGGAGTATTTATGAAAGAAAACGTCGCTGAAATCGGGCAGTATGAATATAATTCGACCGGTTTCGAGCTCCTACTCTTCCTCAGGATTGTTCCTCAGTCACCGATTTCAGTTGCAGAAGGAAGAACGGAGAGTTGTTCGATGGACTAAGCTTTCTCTGCTCATGAACAGAGAGCATTGAATGAAAGAGTGATTGAAACATGGGAATGTCACAGGGACTACAATTCCGTAAATCAGCCTAAAATTTTGTTGGGTCTGGTGATTCGTCCAAAAATTCAATAAAAATGAAGTAGGTAGAGGGTAAGGGCATCAAGATCTTCAGCAATTTTGTATAAGACATGGAAGTAAAGATTTGTTAATTTCTTGCAAGTTACTCCCTGCTGCTTGCAGTTTATCAAACATTCTAATAGATCTTGACCAAATCAAATTCCATTTTGCAGCACATGAAGCTTTGTTATTAGCATCTAATAATGGACCCTTGTGTCATTAAATGAAGTTCCATCATGTCACCATTCATGAGATATTTTGAAAAATGTTTATTTTTACCCTCATAATCGAAAATAGCATATTTTTCCTCGACCTAGAAATAAGTGATTAAACATTTTGTGTTACTGATTAAAACCCGAACCAACTCCACAAGCGCAGCAAAGTACGTTCCATCCTAGAATCATTGCGGTTGAGCATTTCACGTAAACTTGAGAGTTAAACAGACCTTATAGCTGCAAGAGTCATGCAACCATGCTGACAGCATCAACCATTGAAGTTGAAATGGCAACTGTTAGTGGAATTTGTATCTGTGCTGATAATGATTGGTGATTTATATACAGTAGAATTCGCATATATCGGCGCCTCAAGGGACAGACGAAAACCGCCGATATACGCGAACCGCCGATATATGCGAACTCCCTGAATTTTGAAGTTTTGTGAAATCTACACGAGCTCTGAGATCATGCCATGCATAATACAATGTATATACGTGTATTGACTCATGAATTATTGCGTTGCTATACTTAAGTACATGTACATATTGACTTATTGTCCAACATGTACATGTAATTGTGTCTATGTAATCAATAGATATCTCAAAATTGTGCCTTTCTGAACTGATGCTTGCAACGTAAGTATCGCAAACCGGATATCACTATGTTTGTCAAAAACTGAGTATGCTTTTTGAATCAAGAAGATTGAAGCTTCTTCATGCCTACATGCTTACCTGCTATATGAAGCACAAAGCAAAGAAGAGCATGCATACGTAAATCAAGACGCTGCTAAGAGTCACGTGCAGGCGAAGCCAGCCAATCTAAGTCAATCAAGACGCTGCTAAGAGTCACGTGCAGGCGAAACCATGGAGATGGATGGGGTGGCGAGCCGCTTTCTGTCTAGAGAGAGGACATGCATCGAACTCAACAATGTTTTCGACGGTAGCTTGTGCTCCTTTGATGACGCAACAGTCACTAAGTCAGGTCTGACAATAGCATCGTAGGTGAAGGCGTTAAGAATGCAATCATCACGTCGAATGAATGATGTCGATCTTTCCTCGGCTGCTAGATTCCACAATTTTGATCAAACCCCCAAACATGATCGAGATGAATTGTAGAAGATCTAAATTTTCACATGCCACTAGAATAGTTAGAATCGGATAGTCCTAACAGAATCTACAGCCATCCGCGTCCACATATACTGTCATTCTAGTGACTCTTCTAGGCAAAACACATCGCTTAAGGATTTCCAGGAAATCCGCCGTTATAAACGAATTTTTTTCTGTCAGGGACAGCGAAAATGCGCCGATATAGGCGAATCGCCGATATAGCCGAAGCCGATATAAGCGAACTTGATTATATGGAAAAGATAGGAAATTCTGCCGGGACAAAAAGAAACCACCGATATAGACGAACCGCCGATATATGCGAATTCTACTGAATCGAAATGTCATTAATCTTGCAAATTGTCTTTCAGTGGCACTAAAACAAAAGTTAACTGGAACAGTTGCCGAACTCACGACTTATAAGGAGAAAGTACAAAAGTTACAAAATGATCTGATAAAGAAAAACCAGCGTGAAGAAGACTATTTGCGGGTAAGTGGATTAATGCATAAATTCATTCGAACACTTGCGTGTCTTAATTTAGCGTCAAGTTCACATCAATAACGTAATTTAACGTCTATTATCAAGGCTCCAAAAGTATTTTTATTGATGTCCATCGACACAGAAATCCATGATTTGACACCAGTGACATTTCTGTAAAATGTTTCATCTCCGTCAGTTTCTTCCTACGACCAGTTGTGCCTTTGCGTGATGTAATTCTTGTTACTTGCTTAAGGGAGACAAGTGTATGTTGCTGCAACATAATTCAGTCATGGTTGGCAGTAACACGACGGACAGCATCTGGGCTGCTGCCTTCAACAATTCTGCGTTATTTCGACGATATTTTTTTCACACTGTGAATGGTATTGCCATTGTCGGAACATTCCTTTTACTAATTGTTTTACTTTTTCATCGTCGACGTACAAAATTACCCATAACAGTAAATATCGCCATTTGTGCACTCATCTCAGTGGATTTTATATACTTGGTGATGAAATTGTCGTCCGATATATACGAAGACATCACAGGAAAATCGATTTTACACTTCAGCAAGTATGCTTGCTATTGTATTCCTGTTCTTACGACTACATTATCGACCCTTCAAGGATATATTCAATGTGTTATATCAATCGAGAGAGTTTTGGCTATTGTTTATCCTCTAAAAGTCAGACATTGGATCACCCGTCAACGCATGACGTACACGCTCATCATCATCTTTATTGCTGTTATTGCCGCTCAAATTATTTACGTGTTTGTTGGATACCTTTATGTAGACACATGCCAATACCGAAATTACCATTCCCAGCATATTTTAGGGATATTTGATTCAATAGTGTATTGTGGAATTCCCACGGTTTTCTTGGTATCCTGTACGTGTTGTATTATCACAAGTTTGATTAAGCGAAGACAATCATCTGTAGTCGCACAAAACAATTTAAGTAGAGATGAAATTCGACTGGCAGTTATTCTGATCATAATGGATGTAATCTATCTTTTCACCACACTTCCATATACAATAATGTGGTATCTTCGACCAAATAAGTTGTCTGATTTTTCGACATTCATCGAACGGATTGTCATTACATTAACTATGTTCGGAGCAACAACCGATTGGCTGGTGTTATTAGTTATGGGTCGTCATATTCGGTCGGCTATAATCAACATGTTTTGTTGTAGAGCTCCTGATCCTCGCCGTAACAGTGCTTCCTTTCAAATAAATGAACGTGTGAATTCATGTACACGCACATGAAGAATGCGATTTTTCATTGACTGTGACTGAATTTGGTTTTTGAGTAGGCATATACAGTCAATGCTAGATATCATCATGAATCTCAAATGCCTTTGTTTATCAGGAACGATGAATATTTAGAAATATGTAACTTCTATATATTATACAGTATACCGGTATATTATTTCCACGAAAAGTTTGCTTGAATCATGCCAAATAAAGCAGAAAATTTCAAAATAATGATTTTTGTGCAATGAAGCTTTTAGAAAGAATATGAAATTTGGTTCGTAGTATTGCACGATGGCGGTACAAGGTTTATATGATACATTTCTTAATGATATTTTGTAACAGTCTTCATCAACCGTTGTGCTTCATCAAATTACGCATTCAAAATGTGGAAAACTGAAGTATTGGTACAATTTATGATTAAATCGTCTATGTATAAGAAGGTCTGCAGAAGCAATGCAAGTCATTCGAATAAACTATTGCATTCAATATTTTAATTATGCTAATAATTTAAGCAATAATTTATCTGAAAACTACTCGTACTTCTATTTGCGAAGTAATGAAATTAATTAGTAAATTTGACTTTTATTTGCAATTCCTGACATGCAGTATTATTTTTATCGCATCTGCATAAGTATGAGTAGCTGATGTAAACTTTTATAAGTGCCTATATTGCTGATGCTTTCGGCAACTCACAATAATTGATTGTATGCATGCGTAGATAACTATAATATACAGTATAGTAGATAAATATAATATAGAGTCAAATAACCGGTTCATATTCTCTTTTCCCAAGAAGATGGTACTAATGTTGCTCGATTATTAGAAACACATGCTTGGTTTTATTAATCGTAGCTATCTACAGTATGTGAAAGCGATGTGAAACCCGAACCTCAACTAAACCTAAAGTGAAATAATTCATTCTACATAACACTATTTAACGACTTTCAAATCTGTATCATCCCTCTTCTTAAGTTTTCGTGAGAGCTTATCAAAGCCTTCGTATATTTTTCACGTCTTTAGATGAACAGAGCTCACACTTCGCAACAAGGCCTGCTCCAGAAGCTGCAAGAGAAGGTGGCGCGAGTAAAAAAGCTTGAAGAAGCCTGTCGTCAGCAGGAGATGGTGATAGAGAGGATGGAGCAGCATCTTGGACGTGGAACCAAACCTCCACCGCCACGAGAACGAACCAAGCCACAACCGAAGCGAAGGGGTCAGTATCCAAGTCTCTCTGTTTTACAGACATCAAGAAATATCAATCTAATTTCTATCCATGACAATGGTCATGATCTATACAGAGTGACTACACTTCCTACCAATTTCTCGCATATGCACAGATATGCACAATTTTAAATACACGAATTTCATTTTCGGACCGGTGCGAATACGACATTTTGTTTTTTACTTTTCAGTATAAGAATCATTGATGAAAAGAAAAAACCAGGTTACTTGGTGCATCCGTACAAGTATATTTTCTGATCTATTTAAAATAAAGAAAATTTACACTGAATTCAATAATTGCACTGTACTTCGGCCTTTGGCCTTCAAGGTGCGATGGTAAGTGGCAGGTCATACATTCAACCCTTCCCTTAAGAATCGAAGTGAACAGATTTATCATCAGATAACTACGTAGTAGAAGCGATCAATGGATAACAGTTGATTTCGTACTTCCGATTGATTTCCAGCTTATTAACTCTGATACACTTGCTTTCTTCAATAGTAACATCGCGAGTGTTACTTTTCTTAGATAGGAACTGAATTTTGAAGTCTGAATTCCATTGATCGGATGTTTGGACCGGTGATGGGCTAGGGCACTGTTATATGTGCTGTTATTAATGCTACTTTTATGTTCTTGATGTCTTATTTTAAAAGGACGACTTGTTTTACCAATATAATTTTCATTGCAATTTTTAACAATTTTTTGCAAGTAACTTGGTTTTTTCTTTTCATCCATGGATTTGAACCTCCTGAAAAATTTGATCAATTATATAGTACGTATAAGAATCTTCGAGCCGAATGGCGCCTTCTAGCAGCACATCGAGACAGTAGATTGTCTGACACTAAACGTTGATTCGGCGACGAACTAACTTAATGACAAAATATTTGCCATTCGTTTTTGACTGTGGTTTCTTTCCATGGCATATACGAAGAATAAACTGAAAATGTGTGGTTGAGTAAAAAAAGTACCAGGTTAAACTAATGTCCAAAAAAAAAACAAACTACATGTCCAAGTGCAGGAGGCGTAGAGAGAATTAGTGTTCGGTTCTGTTGAGAAGCTAACTGAGCACTGACCAAGACGATTATTGTTTTTGTTTATAATGAAGACATAGCAACCGAAATGTGAAAAAGGTTAAGTTTCTAATAAATGATATTGTCATATTATAATTTCATTTATGATTAATGTAGTGTTAAGCACATATGTTCCAACATACGGTAAAATTGGGTATTATCGACAGAAAAATGGATTTCGGGCTCTTACGACTGTACCTCATGGTCTTGATATGAACTGTGATATCCAAGTAATCTCTTCTTTCTCAAATTTGTTAGTCTATCGATTTAATTTATGATTCGAGGTGAAAACCAAGGTGTGTAAACTATAATGATGTTCGTATAATATCGACAGTCCCAAAAAGAAGCGTCAAAGCTTTCCAGGTGTAACAATCTAAAGACATTATATATTGTATGAAGCGAAATTTTGCACACTTTCTTTGACAGTCCGAGTAGGTGGAATTTCATGACTGAGAGCAGTCTAGATAGGCGAGTCCATCTTCGTCAAAGAAAAAGAAGAATTCCGCACATTTTTCATGCATGCAGCGCAAGGGTGTAACGCAGCGGAGAGTGATGAGGTTTTGCATTTTCGGACAATCAAAGAGACAACAGATGTGCAAAATGTCGTTTCATATAATATATAATGTCTTTAATTTATTTTACTTGTCCGTTTTTGAAGCTCCTTTAGGGAACTGTCGATGTCGTCCTGCAATGTGTCGATATTGTGCGAATATCATTTTAAGCTGCACACCTCACTTTTCGCCTAAAATCAGAAAGTAAATCGATGGATAAATGGATTCGAGTAGGAAGAGATTTTTTTGGATATCATAGTTCATATCAAAACCGAGAAATGCAACCTTGAGAGCTCTAAAACTGTTTTTAGCTATCGATATTAACCGACATTTTCCACGCATGGTCTGAATAGACCTAATAATTCATTTAGGGATACATTCAAATATTGTTAATGCAGCATATTATGAGACAGTAAACAATTATGATAAAATACTGGCTATTTATTCAAGTTCTATTTTTGTTGAGAGTTGAGAGTCGTGCTGCACGGTTTTTTCCCAATTGTGAATATTCTGACTTATCTAATGCTGTTGATAGTCTCTGTAATCGTTTGTTCAGGCAGATTGAAGTCAATACCGATCATCCTTTGCGTGTTTTATTCAAAGAGAGATGTACAAGTCGTAGAAATCCATATAGAATTACCGCACCCTATGCTTCAACTCGTCGTTACAGCGAATCTTTTATTAAGTACGGTCGCTAATATTTCATGCTTTTTTTGTGCTGTGCTTCCATGCATAATTTTTACTTGTACTTTTTATCTTATGATGGATTTGTAAACTTTCACCGCCTTTGTGAATTTCAATAAACGTGATTTGATTTGATTTGATTCTTGTTGAAAAATGCTGTTTGGTACCTATCGACAGTGGTATCGATATTACCAGACATTTATGCATCGACTCCATGTGACAATGTAACTTAAAACAACTAAGGAATTCAGCGGAGCCACTATTATTCCGTGAAACTACATTCCGCTATGCTAAGGAATGACCAAACACTCAGCTGTCAGATGGCGCGTGAAGGAGCTGACTGAGTTGCATTGATTGAGGCAATATATTGCAGAATTCGGCGACTCACTTCACGCTTCGATATCTGTCAGGATGAGGCAATCAGAAACGTTCTACCAAGCCTCTGTTGTATCTTTGAGAGTTAACTACTTTTTGATGCAATTTACAGTACACATGGATGAGTTTCTGAAGTTCTAAAACATCATTTTGGAAAAATAACTTAACTGTCGATGTTACCCGACTTTACCCTACCATATTTCCTCTAATAAACGATGTCCTCTTAAAAACACCGCCCTCAAATAAGCGCCGCGCCTCTGATATTCAGAAAATTAGAAATGAATGACTAGATATAGTTTATACACGTATAGATTGGACCCTAACGAGATTCTGACTACTGCCAACTCAGTGAACAAGCACATTCAATTCACACTTGAGAAACAGGCTAATGGTTGATTGCCATTTCTGGACTGCGAAATCATGCTTTCGAGCGGTAAATTCTATTCCAGACTTTTCTTTAAAGAATTACATAGTGGAGCAATACATCCATGGAATTCTCACACTCCAGTTTCTCTCAAACGTGGTATCGTCATTGGTGAATTCAATCGTGCTGTTCGTTGCTCAACTGATGATGAACATGTTAAATACTCAGTTGATATGGTAATTAAACGATTCCAGAATAATGGATATCCTCGAAATTTTTTGCAACGTACTTACCAACGGTTCAAAAGAAACTCTATCAACGATGATGACAACCGCTCTTCCAACCGCATATTTATTAAATGCCCGTTTATATCCGAGGAACACAAACGGCGAATGTTAAGCTCCGTAAGGAAATCGGGCTTACATGATATGATTCGACTCGGATTTTCTTCTGCTCCTCCATTAAAAAGAGTTTTTCATCCTCCTAAAGACCGTTTGTCTTGTTCTCCCAATTGCAAAACATGCAAAATTTCTATTCATCCGAATACGTGCAATACTAAAAGCGTTATTTACAAAATTAGTTGTGGGCTATGCTGAAAAAAAATTTACATCGGTCAAACTGCAAGAACAGTGGGAACCCGCATAAGTGAGCACATCAACTGCAAAAATTTGGACAGCGCTGTCATTTCCACGTGGAGCATCCCCATAGTCAGGTCAACATTCAATGGGAGATAATTCACTCAAACGTCCATAACTATTCTCGACGTATTTTTCTTGAGTCGCTGTACATCAACGAGATCCAGCCTGATCAGTTAATGAATGGATGCACCGGGAAGAAGCTGACCATTGTCTCATGAACCAGGTTTCTTTCTCCAGCATTTTTCTTAACTTCATTTTAGTATTCTTTGTCTTATTTGTAGTGATACAGCATCAGTATACTTAGATTGTAAATAGCAGTATTATAGGGGTACATGAATAATTTTATACGGTTGTGTATCTTATGTTTAACAGGTCTAATAGCAATTTATCTAGGATTAAATCAATATCATGCCATCCTCTTGAATTGTATTCTGTTCTGTACAACAGTTTCTTCGATTCCTGCGACCAAGCCGGACGGCGAAACGTCAGGAAAATTTGTAATTTTTAATCAATATACCGTACCCGAAGAAGAAGGTATTCTTTCATATTTTCAGTTATACACGTATAGTGTGCATTAATTATTGAGCTAAAGAACAGGGTAATACAGTAGTTGTCAAACGTCCCTGAAATGATTGATGATATTGCGCGGTAGCTAGTGCAGTCTATATTATGGTCAAAGAAGTTAATTAACAAATGCGTCACACTTTTCATCTGATTTTCACATGTATCATGCCTTGCATGGGGCAGATTCTTATTGGAAAAGATGGTACAACACTTTGCTAAAAAATAACCTATCCTGCAAGTTGCATACCATTGATGGTAGCTGACTGTCTCTGGCTGCTGTTGTACTCGCACCGTTGAGCATCGAGTCATCACGCTCAGGTTTAGTACGACAATTTTATCAGTCAGCGTCGAAGTTACCACATCTTGTCGGCAGTGGTCGATAATGCAGTAGAAGCATTCTAGATACGTTTTCACCTCTTATTGATTCTTTTCCGTGAAGGTCATGCATCTTCAATTATTGTTGTTATTCAATTTTGAAAAATCTCATGACTGGAAAAGCGTACATTTTAATAAACGTCGTACTCAAAACTAGGCGATCGCAATTAAACGCCGCGGCGTTTGTTACAGGAAATACGGATATTTTTTGGCGTGTGCGACCACTGTGGAATGCGACCAATGAGAATGTAGGCTTTGATATTGCGTGTAAAATTGCTAGTGATCGGAATGAATATCGGGGTCAGAAAATTTGCAATAAACTATATCAGGAGCCATCAAAGCATTGCAATTAATTGATTGACTGATTTGCAATGTTGAAGAAATTTATATGATCGTTTAACTTGCGATGTCTTCAGCACTCGCAAGTGTAGGAAAGTTACGCCTTTTGATATTTTTTAAGATGACTGATGGTTGTCAGGATTCTAGAGCACTACTATCTGTTACATGACCTGTCAAGTATTTCTATCTTACAATGTAATAATAAGCTAACAATACAAATTGATATTAACCTGTTATGTGACGTAAGTGTATGTACTATATGCAGCTTGATCGGTTAAAGTCAATTTCCAAAGTTGAAAGATATCGTCTGATGGATACAATATCATCTGCGGCTCCGCCTTGTACATTCGAATCATTCATTCCTGAAGGGTAAGATTTTGTGCACTGTACAGGCAGATCTGCTTCTTTGCAAAATTTTGAAAGCTGATGTTTGATCTCAGAGTGCACTCAAATTCTCCATTTGTTGCTTGACCTCCAGCTTTTTATGGTAGAAGTGTAATCCATGATTACTTGTTTCCATCCATTTGCATCAAAACTTCATCCGTGGAGAAATTTGCCGGAACTTCATAGCATGCGATTTTTCACATTTACGGTTGTTGAGATCCCTTACCTCATCCTTCAAGTCGAAGTGAGACCCCATTGAGCAAACAAGTGCCTCGATGAAGTAATGGCTGTTTCAGAATCATTTTGTAGTCGCGTGCGGGCATTGCATATTTAAACTTTGAGAAAAGCGATGGTCAGAAAGCGCAAGTGGTTTCTCCACACACTTCTTCAAATACGGGCCAACGTGTGTCACTTGTGTCAAGTTAATCTTAATATGGTCCTAACATATAATCCTAATATCGAATTAATGAGTTACATACTGCAGTATTCTCAAAAGCGTCAACTTTCAGCTTTGGGGGTAAACTTCAGCGTTAATCCGAACAGTCAAAACTTGTGCAATCATGCAAGTGTTTGCACTCAACTACGATTTCATTCATAGTCAATTCTGTCAGAATGAGCTCAATATCTACATTAGGAACTTACTTTTACTAATATAGTACAATGAAATGATAGAATGGAGCCCAGATGTTGAATATTCGACTGCTCGATCGATGCTCGACATATTTACTGGAGATAGTGCTCGACCTACTGCCCGTTGAACGTTAACCTGACGTTAAGTTCTTCTTTGTGAATATAATATGAATTGCTCTCCTGATTTCAGACAATGCTCAAACGTCACCGTATTTAGGTCCACCACCAGACATGGACAATCCAAACGAGGTGAACACAACTTTGATAGAAGAGAACAGACGTCTGCGGAGAGAGTTGGAAGACTGGAAGGTGTGTTGATGACCGGATAATTATGAACTAATTCTTAGGTAATTGCATCATTTTCAGAAAGAGTCAATGAGACAGCGAGGAGGCAATGATGACGGAGATAAACTAGAGCTTTACCAGTTACTGGACAAAGCTGAAGGACGAATTGTATCATTAGAGGAGCAGGTGAGACTTCTTTTGTTTAAAGGATTTTAGATCATTAAAGTTTGCTGGTGTTGCTTCGAAGAAAATTGAATATGAATTTCATTTTGTTCCAATTTTTTTCAAATTGCTAATTTATTCTTGCAATTTTAACTAATTATACGGGAGGTCATTCATGTGTAGTTATTCAACTTAAAACAGATGACCTTTTTTCCAACAAAATTGAGCAAAGTATTCCATTCATCACCGCTGAAGAATTCATGGAAATGATGAAATGGATAAAATCGTGTGTTTTTCCATTTATATCATTTTAACTTCATGGTTGGACTGTGACTTTATAAGGTTCTTGCGCTTCCTGGAGACATGGAAAATTGCCTTGTAGGAGGGAATGGACACTGAAAATTGTGAACTTTGTGGTATCAGATGTTAGAGACATAATCAGTCATGCAACTCATCTAAGAAGGGAAGGATGTCAACGAAGATGTTCAGCGAAATTATCACCGCTCCTAAATTACCTTGTATACCCAACCAGCTGGCTAATGGGCACACAAACCTCAATGCAGTTCATATTTGCGAAGTAACATCAGAAGTTTGTCAACTGAAATTTTACCATGGATAAGTTTATTTGATGATTAGCGACATCTCAACAGAGATTCACAAACTAGCACATCAGACTCGTTTTTGTAAGCTGCATGCATGCTGAAGTACGACTCTGAAGATCGTTGTATACTTGTGAGGAAAATTCCACTCGAGAATGTCGAATTTTGTCTCCCTCTACTCGTCTCGAAGATTTGATGTCGCTCGACATTGTCAATGCGCGTAGTCCCTGTCAAGATGACATCAGCTACTTTGCCATCATAGCTGCGATAGAAACACATGTAGTGAATGACATCAGCTGCATTTCGAGAAAGATGGTCATCTATTTCAGTTCATCAATATAATACGTTTGCATGGGAGATAGATGACGGACTAACTTACATATTCAAGGCGTTGATTTATTCAGATTTCTTACTTTTCGAAGGTGGACAGCCTTATACAGTCCGTTTCATAAAAAGTGGATCATCCTAAAATTTGACTAAATAAAACATAAGTATGATACAGAAAGCATTTTTCATGTTATTTCATGTCCCTAATATATTTAAATGTCCTTTTATAATCTGATAAGCTATGATACAGTAACGGTTCTTAAGAAGCTAATATTTTGTGGCCCTTTCCTTATTGTCAATGACATTACCAATTCGTCTAGGCATTGATTCGATGATATCGTTGATTTTTGACTGATCTAACTTTCTCCACTCTCTTTTTAACAGTGACGTAAGTTGTGATACGCCATCTGTAGGTAGCAGTGAACGACGAACGTTACGTTTTAGAATACTCCATACATTTTCTATGGGATTCAGATCAGGAGAACGAGCTGGCCAAGATAATGTCCTAAGCCCTAATTGAGACTTGCATAAGTTGACTCTACTACTCCTGTGACACGTAGCATTATCATCCATAAATAACCAAGTCGATGGATTTCGTCAGTGACAATGACTCTTTGCCGTCTGAGACGTCTTTTTGTATGCTGATCTTATTAATTCGATGTGAGAGGGCCTCTTACAGCTCTTGAAATTCGACTCAATAAGTCTTCTACGAATAGTGGACTTAGAAATAGACGAGACTAGTGCAGCCATCTCAGTTAACGAGAGACTTGGATCAACTTTAACAAATCTCAAAATTAGGCGGTCTCTACGTTTGGATGTTCTGCGTGGACGGCCAGAGCCCTCTTTACGACAGAGTCGAAAATCATCATTATGCCATCGATGCACATTTGTGTAAGGGACATTTAGTCGCTATTAGTTCTTGTAGCTCGCAAAGAAACCCCTAGTTCTAGCAAGGCTGACACTTTGCCTTTTGTGAATGTGATCTCATTATTCATTTGTGCTTTGTATTGTTTTCAACCGGTAAGAGATAGATTTCTAGCTGAAAGCGATCAGGAGTGCTGCCAACACCACCGCAACGAAGTCAGGAAGCTATGGAACATGAAGTCCAGTTAATCACATGCAGCAGTTACATTATTGTTGATGAATAATGGTGCTATACTGGCTCTGATTGACCGATTTTCTTTATTTTTGTTTTGCTTGATAGCTTTTGGCTTGTAGAACAACATATTACATAACAAAGGAAACAAATGTAATTTTATAAGAGTGAGGTATGATTTTGTGTAACATTGCTAAATGAAGATCAAATTATCTACTACTTTTTTATCTATAACAGGAAAACAACTCAATATTCATGCTTGAAATTTCCAACAATGATATTAGTAAGCACAACTGACATATCTTCCAAATTTCAGAGAAATTCGTTCAAGTTTGGCGGAGTTAGACAAAGTTGAAGTTAAGGCGATGTTTAAGGGTGATCCATTTTTTATGAAACAATCTGTATATAGACTACACAATTAAATTTCAAAAATGCATATTTCTGCATGTACCAAATGCATGGTTTCATGACATCACGCGAGAGGGTTTGGGTAAGGGGCAAGATTATTTGATCAGTGCACGCAGTGGAATAAATTTTGGAGACCAAGAAGCTCCAAACCAACGACTTCTTTCACATCATCTTATTTTTAGACTTGAATTCCAGTCATTTAACAGTGTCCTTTCGGTTTCCTCCTATCACTATCGGAAAACTTCGATAATTTTGATTATGTAGGAAGCCGAGTTGATGGCTTCCATACAGAGTGACGTGCAAACAAATTGAAGTAGCCTTCAAGCATACATGCATGTGGAAGTTCCTCCAGATTTGCCCCCTTCCTTCCCATGGTCAGCCACCTTTTTAGCGGGTCTTTTCCATTACCAACCACGTCTCAGACGAGGATTTTCCTAGTATATCACTTACTGCTTGACTATTCTCTATGGACCACCTTGAAGTCGTTGAAAGACTTGAAAATGTCACATATATCCTAAGAATTGAAGGGGTTAATGCAGGGAATGAATGCTGTGCTGAGAAGAAAAGCGAATAGTTCATCATCGCATAGCTTATTTGATTTTTGCTGTTGTAAGGGCTATCCTAGTATGTGGTTAATCGTAAATTGTTGCTAAAGAAAGTGTCATTTGGTGCGAAAGTTGGTAGTTGATATTTGCGATACTTGTGGTATTATTTGAAAGCAAGAATTTTGATTGTAAACATTTGGTTCAAATTTTCCGCCAACCGTGGAATTCAATTCAAATGTGTCGATTTCGGGAATGATTGCGGGTTGCGATGAAGACTGGTTTGCTGAAAACTTGCAACGTTGAGTCTTTATCATCCTGGAATTTCACCATGACCACGTGGAAACTCCTGATAGTCGATCTTGTTCAGCTTGCGAACCCTGCTGTACGATGTCCTATCTTCACCTTTAAATATGATAAACTACAAGTAAGCACTGATGAGATGTCCGTCGCCGTTGTACACAAACCACCCAGTGGAAAAAATTCTGTCGGCCCATTATCATCCATCTGATGTTGGCCTGATAAGCAAAGTGGCCCAGCGCATTTGTATCGGCCCAACATGAGTTGCCAACACTCACCCAATACGCGCCCAATACACGCCAACGCTCACCCGACACCGATCAAAATTTTGTTTTATATACTGCTGGTTAATTCGTCATGCCCTTTCTGTATTATAGCACAAAGAATATCATAAGTTTGATATCACTATGGAACCTCTTACTTCTCCTTCCACCTCTTCCTCACTTTCTTATCACCCATGAAACAAGAGCGGAACAACGAGAACAACTGTACTTCACTTCAATATTTATTATAGTATGCTTCATACAGCAGAGGAATTACCACAGGCGCCTCCTGTTCTTTCTTCCACAGTTCAGGTCATTCGCGTAAAGTAAATGGGATCTTTCACCTCTGCTTTCTCGACGTTCTCATCGACTTATCGACGGTGTAGGGATTCTGGAAGACAAAAAAATGAAAATGACAGTACGATGTATTAAAAAAATAGTTCGGCTTCAGGAAGCTAAAATTGATTCTAACAAACGAGAAACATTTTAAGCACATTTATTGGGTTAGCATTACCAACTTCGCAATTTCCTGATAAATCTTATTTTCAACAAAATCCAATACAATTAAACCTACATTATATGGTACGAGTCTCAACTTTGTCCTGAGATAGGGCTTGGAAGAGAAGAAGGTCTAATATTCTATTCTAAAGGCATGGACTCCTAGATGTATAACACCTGGACTGTCAGCCAAAATGTCAGGTGTGCATCAGGGGCTAATCTCTTGTTCATTATGTTACAATGCAAATGTTTTTTTTAAATTGACATGAGCATAATAAGTAGAATTTATTTTTCGTCTAGTAGCGGCAAATTCTCTGTATCAAGAATATACTTTCTCACTTGAGCTGTGCGTTCGGTAAATATTCGAGGATAGATACATGTATAATAGCGCAGGCCCATGCATTCCAAATACTTTTAAGTGTATTAATTTTGAGATCGCTATTTTGAAATCAGATATATAGACTATGTTTTATTTCTTGAGCCAGATGTTTGGCTATACAATTCTCACAATATTTAAATGTGAGGTAGCTGTAATGAAAAAATAGACGTCTTAGGTCAATAAATCATATAATACTCCCAAATTTTCGAATGTCTCTTTCTCAAGGGTATGAAATCACACTGACAGTGGGCAAATTATCTTACAAACAACTAACATAGTACAAAATTCAAACACAAATAACTCAGAGGTCCTACTTCTCATACTAAATAAACATTGACATCTGGGCGATACTTAGAAATGAAATCCTTCTCAGATATCTTCCGCTCAATCGTATTAGCAAATCCTCGCTTTAAAATAAAAGGGGTCACAAATGAAAGGTCAGGTAACATACCATGAGTTTTAACAAAATGTTTATGAAATAAACTCGAATAAGTTGTAGGGTGCTCATGCATACGTTGACAAAAAGAACGAAAAGTCTCACCGATATAAAAAACTTTCACACAAATGACATGTCAACTGATAAACAACATTTTTCATGTAGGAAAAATTATTATTCTTACACAAACAATTACTAGTACAAAATAATTTTTCTTTAAATGAAACACTTCTTTTCAAATTAGGCTGGGTCACAAATACTGGCTTCAAATCAAACAAATGATGCTGGAAACTTTTAAACTCTTTTCTTATCCTAGTTGCCTGGAAATCATTAATGAACAGTACCCTTAAATATATTTGTTTTCTGTTTGCTTCTTTTCTATGTCTTCTTTTGCTTTCATTCATTGGTTCAGGTTTCATGTATCGTTAGTAAGTCCTTAGAAGGTTAACATAAAATAGTGGTTTCAAAAGAATAGAAGAAAACTTTATAACGATTAAATACAACTTCATGTATCAATTCTGCAACTTTCATACAGCATCATGTAGACTTTTATCATGTCAGAAATCACAGTGGACTGGACACATAAGCAATGCCTTTATCATTCATAAAATCTATTGATCGTGAAGCAGCGTCGTCTTTGCAGTTTAATTGTCTGAATGAATTTTACCACAGTATATTCGACTATTCGGCTTTTTTGCAGTTTATTTCATATATCATTTGTAAAACCTCATTCCCATTGTTCGAATAATTTTGCATGTTGTATAGGCAGGAGAATTTAACAAGAATTTCTGTTAGTCATTTATGTATAATTAAGCTGTTGCATTGCTAGAATACAGAAAGAAAGCTCTTTCTCATTCACTCGATGCACACAGGTTGTGCGTGAAATATTGTGTCCTCTTTGATTCAAGATCAAAGAAGACTAATGACATCACAAGTTCAGATTAAAAACTTTTTGTCATTTTTGGCAACCACTTTTCCACTACAATCAACTAACTATTTTCGTCAATTCTCCTGATTTTAATCTGTATGCTCTAAAGAACATTTCGCAGGAGTCACATTTTTGGATATTCAAAACATACAAGTGTCCGTCACGTAATTATTAGGAAACCATGTCTAAAGGTCTCAATTTGTATTTGCCTTGTTTATGAGTCTTAAGATATCTACTGATTTTCTTTACCGTAGTATTTCTTCATTTATGATTGTATGCGTTATATATACTACTATCGTTTATTGAATAGAGATTTATAATAATGATAAAATAATATAATTATAAGAATAAATTGCTTAATACTATTATTATTATTTGTTTTTGTAATTTGAATCTAATGCAGGAATTAGAGTACATAGATTTCTGACGGTTCATTTCAATATTTTGCGTCGTTCGCAGTGTTTTGAGCCAGTTCGGACATTCTAAATTTTAAAAAGTCATGATATTTAATATATCAATTTTTGAATGGAATTCTCAAATTTTGCCAAATATTTTTATAGTGATAAGATGAAACTGTCTTTATTATTTTATAGTTTTAATCTATTGTTGTCTATTTCGATCATCATCAGTAGAAAATTAAGTATAGACTTTAAAACTACAGTGCATGCGTTTTTACACCAAAACCTAGATGCAGCATATGAGAGACGAAAACATTTCACTTCGATTGATCATTGTGAGAACTGCTGAAGTTTCAGAAAACTCAGCATGCAATGAGTTGCTGACTCTCCGAAAGTGCACATTTTGCTTATGACGGATCTGCAAATATTGCATTTAGAATCTTGAACGTAATGAAGTGATGAATTGCGCACCTTTGAGTATGTGCCAGAGAATTCGATTAATTTGCAGCAGGGAATGGAGCAGAAGACCACAGAGAAGATTGGACAGAATGAATAGTGGATTATACATCTCTACATGAAAAATCCAACATGATTTAAACATTGTTGCAAATATACTACGGTACATGAATTGCAAATATACTCCTTTATTGATATTTATTTCTTACACACAAACATCGAAAAACACTTGTTCGTTGATACCGGTACCGTAAATTTTGCAAGATAACTAATACGAAGTATAAAGCGGCTAATTTTTTGTTGGCATTAGATACTTCGGTGTAAATAATCTATGATGTGATGCTAACTAATTCTATTCATTTGTCATGTAGGAATCTACGAAGAACAAACGGTATTTTCGCCGAATACATTGATGTCATTTGTCAATGGATAAAACTCCGTGGATGTACTTAGGTCATTTGGTCCTTCCACAACTTCATAACTATATGACATATTATATCAAGAACAAGATTTTCTACTCCATGTTTCATCAGTCGTAGCCATCATGCAAAATATTCTTTTCATGAAATATGTTAGTCGTCTATCAGACATATTCCTCCATTCTATTTCCATAATCAATGTTATCGTTGATTATGGGAAATGTAAACATGTAAACTTTTATAAGATGACAGTCAACTAATGCATATAGGCCCCTACAGAAGGCACAATAGGCTTCGATTTTACAATTATTGGAAAACTTAGTTATATGACACATATGCAGTCAATGACTTACCTATTGCTTATTCACAAAATTATGGACTTCGGTGAATTGAGCAAAATTGGACGGAAGAAGATTGCACACAAACAGTCACAATGAATGGTAGAGAAAGTGAAGAGAAAATGATCCAAGTCTGCATGCGAAATATACGTCATCTCAGTGGTGATGCATTGGAAAGTTCATCCGGGTTTAGGGAATGCTGATGGGAGAAGCGAGAGGCGAGCTTTGATATAATTGGTGAGGAGAGAAGTTTCCCTTGTTCATCACTTTCCACGTTTCCGCCTGCACGATCGGCACTTGAAAGGGAAGTTTCATAACTGTCGCAAATGTATCGGGAGCACCAGGTTACGCCGACAGGAGAGACAAATGATCACACGCTTTCATCTCCCGACAACTGCCCAACAGCTCTCTGTCGGGCAGATATCGGCCCATCATCATATTATCAAAATTTTTCCACTGGGCAGGGATGCGGAGTCCTATTATTTTGATGGGACTCCGACTCCGGGTGGCAAGTATATAAGCTTAGTTTAAAAAAACTGGTAACCTACATCATAAACCATTATAGACTTATCTGAACCTATTTTTTGTGATCAATGCTGCATCAATTATCAATCATTTTCAATGAAAGTTTATCAAATATGTACAATATTGAATTAATGCTTGGCATTTGAATTAGTTTGAAAAAACGAAAAAATTTTGTAATCATAAGTCATCGCAGCATTCCATTATTCGTTCTTAAGAATAATTGATAGGACTCGCGACTCCGACTCCGCATCCCTGACACAAACTTATGAATTTCGAATTTTCAGGAATATTTTTCATTTTTTATTCCTTGTTTGTCTTCAGAATGACTGTTGATGTAATAGCGTTGAAGTATATTGACGATTGCCCTATTGTCACACATTTTATATCGCAATTGTCCATTATATCTGATGCATATGATTGATAAGTACAAAATACACTTTCCACACTTCATGTTGATGACCTCAAATGAAATCACAACTCCCTCTATTCATTTGATTTTCAGCTGAGCGACAGCGCTCGTAGATGGGGTCGTGAAAAGGAGGAACTGATCAACCGTCTGCGAGAGTATGAGTATGGATTAGGGAGTGTAAGTGTAATCTGATTGCAGTGTGTGAATCTAATAACTTTCACCCAATCTTAATCTGTTTGAATTGATTTCGAAATTGTGTGAAACTAATTTCAGAATACTCAAAGCAAAGATATCCCCTTTCTTTTTGGATCTTCGGCGGTGGTTCCTTCCTCGCACGTGGTTCTTCCTGTTTTAGCTGTGAGTTGACATTCAATCTGAGTAATAACTACCTTTATACAAGCATTCTCAAATATTGAAAGCGGATTGACAGCAGGAGAGAGAAATAAGTATTGCTAAGTAAGCATCCTCTGACAGAAAAATGTGTGTTTACGGCCTCAAAACATATAAGAATATCATTGAATTATTTTCTACTCCGTGAATTGTATGAGGAAGTAAATATACTACTGCATCACATTGACTTGAACAAGTAGTAAGGCGCTTATTTTAAAATAAGGAGAAAAGCAGTGCACTCCACACGCATGCAGGGACTGGTAAAAAGTCTCTTCCAACCCTAGCATGTCCGTTGTCATCCTCCGCCTACTTATGTAAAAAGAGTGAGTGCGCCTAGCGACAGTTTCGCCTCCTGCATCAATCTTGGATCTCCTTGGCTAAAAAGCAGTCATATTCGAAATACATTGCAATTTTCAGAGGTGAAACTGATAGCAGAATTTTCATTTTTTTAATTCATCCAAATCACACCCAATATGCGAAGCCATGTTAGCAAGCTTGCAATTTTCAGAGGTGAAACTGATAGCAGAATTTTCATTTTTTTAATTCATCCAAATCACACCCAATATGCGAAGCCATGTTAGCAAGCTAGACCAGGGCAGCCCTCACAAGTCTCACCAGTTTGGGCTCTCTGGTGAGACCGGTGGTGCCTCCCGAGGAGTACAAACTCGAACCGTGGACTTTCGGCACTTCCGATCAAAGCGCGGCCCGCAACCAACTGAGCTATCCTGCGACCTTGGTGCAGTGTGGCGTTGCAGTACGAATAGAGTGCGTTTGTATTCATACGTACAGAGTGAGTCAGAAAGTGCGCAAAACTTTGAAGATGTGCTGTGCTTGCTGCAATAAATATTCGACAATTATTTTACTGCCGTTTTGTTCATTAAGACTTGGGGTGTTGCTTCATGTAATATCTTTCGTTCCTCTAAAAAGTTTCTGTAAAAATTAAAAATTTAGATCTTCATCAAATTATTTATTAGTTCATGAAATTAGCCCATGTCTTGGAAATTATTGTGGTGCAAAAACTCAAGCCGAATTATCATCTGGATTCAGCACGACAAGTCATTGAAGTTTTGCGTACATTATGACTCACCCTGTACATTCGAAAAGTAGAAAAATGATTTCTATATGGTGTCTCACTATGCAGTGCCAAGTCATCAATCTTCGGCCGCCTATCTTCGGGATTATTTCCTCATTCAGACTATGAATAATAAGAACAGTAATTGAAGGTGTACTCCGAAGCAAATCAGCTCCTTCGCTAAAGCTGCTTCGACTCTAAATTTTTTAAAAACTATTGTATGTTCTAATAATGTTGTGAGTGCAACTTTGAACAAGCAGCGATTCATGATGATACAATGTGATCTTGTTGATGCATGCTGCTATTTCAATATGTGCTAGCATTGTAGAACAACTCTCATAGACAACACTGCACTTTTTGAAACCTTATCAATACTTGTGCAACTGTCGTTTTAATTATGAATATCGAAGCAGATGTTTTTGAACTGAAGTCATGAGAATTCTTCTGAAACTAGGCTGACATGCGCAAGTCATAAAATCTATGGTCAAGCGGGATCAACGTCGGAAAGCTTCTACCAAAGATGCAGCACTATTTCATGTAAAAAGATTATGAGGCCCATAAACTACATTATGAAATACTTATTAAAATACATGCAATTTGCCAATAGTACAAAATTTTTATATTATACTACTTTTACTTCGCTATTAGTTTACGTCGCTATGCATCCTACTTGTCTGTGTATAAGCATTCATTCACTGAAAGGAAGTATGCGTATTTACCAACGTTAGTTCTGCTATCATGTTTTTTCTCTATTTTCAACAACTTTGAAGTACTGGGGCAGCGGAGTGTACGTTTTAGGAAGTATTGATACCGTTGTTCCAAAAAAGGTTGAATATCATTGCGATGTAAAGTGTACGCATACAATAGTCAGCTGAAGCTTAGTTGAATGAATGATAATATTCATTGATAAAAAGCTATTTTGTGTTCATTTTGTTTACAGCTATTTTCATTTAGGAATTTCGTCTAGTGAGGAAGGACATTTGCTCCAAGGGGAAAAGGAAATCAAACTATCGTAATTTTTACTCGCAAATATCAGTTCTGATTACACCATCTATTTTAACTGCACTACCAACAAATTAGCGGATCGTTCCGGATCCAGTGATTCACCGGATAGTATCTGGATCACATTCCTGATCAGATCTGATAGCGAGCCCTAATACTCACACATGCGTAGATGTATGTCCTTCAAGGAACTTAATTTCTTACATGATTAATATTTTCCTGTTGTACAGATAAATTCTTCTATCTAAATTCTGTTATCTTCCCGCCTACTCTGTATCTTGTTGCAAAATCGATAAGTGGCAGAAGATGGTGCTGTGAAGAACTCTACTCCTGTAGGTGTAAATTCCTCTTCAGATTATTCCAAGATACCATGCTTTCATGGGTTGTACACTCCTCAATTCTAGATACCTGGTGTGAGTGCTTACATAGAATTGAACAAGAATTAAAAGCATGAAAGTTGATTAATCAACGTCACACTTTACAAGTCATAGTGAAAATCCACGTTGTTTACTCCTCTTATAATGCATTAGTAATCCAATGCCAATCTATGACATACTAGGGTGTTATTCCATTACTTAGCCGTGCATTGCCAGCCCTTGACGTGCAAATTCGTTTTGTAATGTCGTTATGGTGAAAGTCCTTCCCAAACATTGCGTTGCACAGGGCAATGCTCTTCTCAATGATGATGTTGTGGAGGTTAATCTACTATTCCCGCCTCATGAACCTCCACTATCAATTTTAAATGATGTGCGTTAATCAAGGATGCCAAGCATATGTCACAATGGATTCAATGGCAATGTTTCATTCAACCACAAACTACTGAAAGACGTTTCAAAGCTGTCCAAGGCAGAACAAAATATCTGGACTCTCTCGATGAATGCTTTATTGGTCGAATAATGAAATATGTTCAAGTTAAAAATGGCACGGTCTTCGGCGTCCAGCTCCTTCTATCGGTCGATGTACAGTGGTGTACGGTCGATGTGCTCTGCTGTACATCGACCGATGGAAGGCGCTGGACGCCGAAGGCCCTCAAACTACTTAACGCCGATTTTGTTATTGATAGAAGAGAAACATGAAATAGGCAATTAGCAAGTAATTCAAGTGGTGCGTAATACGATTTTTCCTACTCAACTCATTTTGGCGGACAACTTGCATCTGCTTTGTTGAACCGTCTTATAATTAAACATTCACTAACTTCTTTTGCTCCTGTACTAATATTGATATAATTATTGGTTTTTTGCCGTTCTACCATTTTATTTGCCACTTATTCGTGTATTGCGAGTGTTACATAATGGATCACATTCAATTTCAAATTTAATAGTTTGAAAGAAAAAAGCATCTTGTAGCCTCTCTTCCTCACTTAAATACATGGCAAGAATTCTGATACGAATGATAATACCGGTACATACAGTTGAACGATAATATAACGAGAAATGGCTTCAAAGCAATTCACATTTTTTTGGAAAATAAATGCTTCAGATTTTGTTGAGGACATTGAAATTTACATTTAATTTCTGCATTTTATACTTGCAGCCTGTCGACGCCTTACGTTCACAATTGCCTTCAAGTCAAGGAAAATCATTCGGTAAAAGACTTCGGTGAATTCTGCTACAATCTTGCTGTAGAGAGACTTGCCTTCTTTATCACTAAAACATATCACACGGAGAGCAGGACTGAAGATATGGTGCCATTTCATCCAATTCCGTCCGTGTCGATTTCTTTTGCATATTTTTCTACATTCTTTAATATACCTTTTTAAAGCATAAATAGTGCTGTTCTTAAACTGTTAAAAAAGAATGGACATTGTTCTGATAGGATAGAACCACGATAATGTAATAATCTAAGCAGATATGTCAATGGCAAGCTTTGGCGAAATTGAAATTGTGTTGAAGAGTTATGGCACAACGTGGCATTGTGTGACAAATTAATTATTCAAATGTTCAATGGAAACAATTTATGAAACATAGGGCCTATTCAAAATACACCTATCGTGATTATACGGTACTTCTATTCTTCCACCCCACATTTTTCAAGTTTCCCAAAATCATCAAATTTCGCCAAAGTTAGTCACATTTGTTTTAGAATTGTCTTGATCTGTCACAGAGCGGCACGCGTTACAACACGACTTAGAAGTCTTACTTTAACCCTAGGATGAAGGATTGGTCCCTTGGATAGGCCTACTCAGAATACAAGGTACAGCTGTGATCATGAACTTCGTGTGATTGTTATCAGAAAAATGAGTTGTCTAATTCTGAAGCTGCGAATGTTCTGCAAGTCATAAGGAGTTTTAATCATTCTCCATAGGAGCAAGAGAAAAGGAACGTTGACGATGCAATACTTCCGGGTGTCAGCAACAGAAATGTGGGGGGGATACCGTGATTACTGTCATGAATTACTTAGTCAATCACACGCAAAATTAGGCACCCGTCAGGGTCTATACATGATTTCACGCCATTTTTTCGGTTTACACGATCGAAGGGTATAATTTTTTCGCGTATTTCTTGCGGATTTGGGTGTCGAAACACCAGGTGACATGCCTCGCTCAATCATACGTGAACCACGCGTAATACATATGACCCTAAACATCTGTGGCTATGCGGGATATTGCTGCAATATGAGTTATTATAGTTGGCACTTGGCAGTCCTGTTATACTTTGCGTCTCATATATGTGTCTGCATGTAGCCTATCAGAGGCTAAACAATGTGATAGGACCTCCTATCACATTGTTCAGCCTCTGATACATGCAGACACATGAGACGCAAAGTCGATATAACAGGACTGCCGACAGATGTCGCAGCAATGTCACGGATGTTTAGGGTCATTCCGCGTAGTGTACGCGTGAAATACGCGTAATTGAGCGTGGCATGTCACCTAGCGTCCTTCATTGTTCACTGCTTTATTCAAGTTCATTATTGAAACACTCAGTTTTAATGATCCTTCACCCCTCACCACAGAATTAGTGAGCTCATACACTCAGTTGTCAACATGAGAAAACTCGGATTTCTGCTTTGCTACGCATTGTCAAATACAAGACAAGTCAATTTTTTAGTAAACTGCAATCATATTAAAAATGCAATTGTGATTAGCCACTGCTAAATATGGAAGACTGAAGCATTTGACACAACGCAGGACCCCCCCCCCACAGTCTCACACACTGAAAGAATTTGTTTAATATGAGACCAGCAAATCGGCAACGGAAAAATCTTGCATTTTCCGCTGGTGGATTAAATTTTGAGGGCTTAGTGGAACGCCGCAATTTCTGAAGTGTTAGGCATATTGGTTCTCTTCGAGTGTTCTGCAGTTGCACCTCTTTGTATGGCATTGATTCAATTGCAACACTCAGTACATTCACACTATTTCAGTCTTTGAGTAGGCGCACCCAACGATGACAATGCGTCAAGATAAATGGATTGCACTGGTTAGACCTTTTAAAAATCAAGATGCGTTGCACCCCTCTTTTGTAGACCTAGCACGTCAATCAATCCCAAAAGTATTGTTTGATTTCTCACATGCTTATATGAGCGGGCAATTTTACATTTTATCAATCGATTTCTTAGACTAGCACATTGCTTTTGAATTTGATTGACTATCGGTACCGTATTGAATTCATTGTCAGCTTGTTGCCGTCATCACCATATCATCATGAGCCCTAATAACAATGAATGTGTAGCCTGTAATCTGAAGAGGTGCGAATTCACTTTTGAAGTGAAAATCAACAGCCGCTTAACTACCAACAACCAAGTGTGTGGTAGATCCACTTACTGTCAGTGTAGCATGTATGTAGGTTACTACGCAACATTATAGGCTACTAAAGTTTAACTCGCAGCAGGTTTTTAGGCATATTATACAAGCCTAAAATTCATTCCCGGAAAATTTTATAGGGAATTCAAATGCCGAATGATTCAATCAATACGTCTCCAATTTACTCCCTATCTCACCTCTCACTTCCGAACTATGTCAAATTTGATCTAACAAAATGAGTGAGTGATCACTTAAATGGCACGTCAAATACAAAGCAATAATATCAATGAACATTCTATTTCCATTTGAGATACATCAACATTCAAAATTTCCGCAACTTAAAATAATGTAATTGCATTACAAAGTCTATCAACTAAACCCGCTAAGATTCACAAAGCGACTAGTCAGTCATCCGATGATTCAAGTTTGTGATAAAATCGGTACCTTCAAGCGACACACACGAGTTGGAAATTAAATGCTATCGCCAGAGTCCACGAGCGTGGTAGGTCGGAAATATAGACAAAAGCCACAGCCGGGAAGATTTGCACAATTATTTCACCGTTTTTCACCCACTCGTTGCTGATTTTCAATCATTTCCCTTTCGTACACTTTCCGCCGATCAAGGAAGCCCAACTTGCCCTTGCCAAAGGAGTTAGGACCACACGATGTTGGAGTATCTCTTCCCAAGTTCCTCATCCGCATTTTCGCTTCAGGAGGCATCTCTTCCTCGTCGCTCTGAAAATGAAAAATGAGACTTTTTCAGCCAAATGAAACTAATAATATTCAGCAAAATTGAAAATCGTAGTCAGCACTATCAGCATCGGATGAAGGTCCGCTAGAATCTTGCTGATCAGAATTCGCAGAGACAAAATAAAATACTTTACCCTGAAACGTATGGTGAAGAAAATAGGCAAGACAATTCACATCGGTTTATTGACTGTGTACCACGAATCTATGTTTCAGTAAGAACCAAAATAATGGGTCTTCGATGCAGTGAAAGGGTGAAAATGGAGTTACAATAAGTCTTTAGCGTCTGAAGCTTTATGTTTGTCGGTTCAACTCGGTTGGTTACCTTGCTCCGACTAATTAGCAGGATCTGGTGATAATCTTTTACTAGTCATTGAAGCTATTTACATTTGAAAAGTTGTTCAATCCTCATTATCATGTTCATTTATTTTGAATATGTGGTAGACTTCAGCCGTCCCACTAAGCAATCAACTCCTGGTTTTACTTTATGTGAACAGTCTAGAATCTAGATGCTTCATGTTGATGAATTAGGTTTCTTGGATCAGGCACTTTTTGGTTCATGAGTGATCAAGCTCCATCTTCATTGTTGCGCGTCAAAACATTACATCGGGAGAACAGTCTGTTCTTTTGATACACGGATTAAAGGACATGCCAAAAATAGAGACTCCAGCATGTTCAAATATCACCGACATTGCTCCAACAATCTAGAGTTATATACCAATGCGTAGTATAAATTCAGTAATATATTCAGTATATTACTGAATAAGTTTATTAAGCATTATAAAAGTTATTAAGTATATTCAGTATAATTCATACTATTCAGAGGCTATACTAATAAAATCTATGAAAACAAGCCTCAACAACAAAGATGAGTGTACAGTATATCAGATATTGATATTTTAATTCGAATGTAATGATTGGCATTTTGAAAAATCTTTTTCTACATGAACAGGCCGTCATATCGGCGAAAATTTGTGATTTCTGTAATCAACAAAGAAGCTTGGTTCATTAATATCTCTATTTTCAAGAGCATCTTGTCTTCATTGTGCCGCTTAAGAGAAAAATTCTTATTCTTTCTCATTCCTCTCTCCATCAACAAAACGGGTACATACATGCAGTAGGACCTACGAGTCCGGCTTCTGCCAATCTCGAGTTGAGTCGAGTCGAATCGGGCAGAATTCTCATATGCAAGCCAGTAAGAGACGAAAATATAATTTAGTAATAAGTAGGCTTCTCACTTTTCCTAACATAAACACAAGGGCAGCACTGAGTCACTATTAGAAGCTTTGATTGGCCTAAAATCGCTACGACATAATTAAAGAGGTGTCTATGTACGTAGTGCACTTGCTACGACTGTAGTGACATATGTCTACTGGTCTCTCTGAAGTCAGAGAAGGCCCCTATACTGATGTCAAGTAATCATCAATAAAGCTGTAGAATTGTGAGCATCTTACTAGCGGATTGCCCCAAGGTTCGGCATCAGACCCATTACTGCTTATTTCATAATTCAACGATTGATTGCTTTGAAAACTAGGTTATGTATCCGTCAAACGTTTTGCTGAAGATGCCAAAATTTGTTGTTCCTGCACCAAAAATAAACTCAAAATTTTTAAAGAAGCCTGAAATGTGGAGCAATTGAAATAATCCCCAGAGAGATGCATTGTAGTTCCCCTAGGGCAACCCTGTCAGTCAGAGACTATCTACTCTCTCAATGGAATGGAATCGACTTGAAATTTTGGTGACACTAGACCTGAAGCACAACGCCCACTGCAGTAAGGTAACTTCTACATTTTGCCTTCTCCAGAGTTTGTTGCCTGTTGAAAGGATTTTCCTTGAATGATCAGAATGCTCTACTAAGAGGCTACATGACTCATGTGAGATCGATCCTTGAATCGAGTTGTCAAGCATTCAACCCTTTTCAAAAGCAGGATATTATGCGTTTGGAATGAGTACAAAAATACTTCATTGGACAGTTCGGCCGTGTTAAGGCAAAACCATGTAGTTTCAACTACATGGTTTTTACTCATCATGCCATTTTCGTAGTCTTCTTGATGCAGTTATAGATCACAAGAAATATGTTTCAATGAAAATTAATAACAAAAAAGTTACAAATTTTATAAACCGTGTGCTTTATTGACTTTGCATAATTTGATAGAGAATAAACCTGCAGTTTAAACTACATGAACAAGTTGTTTGTAAGCCAAGTGTCTTTTCTCGAGTATGTTAAGTAAAAGCCATGCAGTTCTAACTACCCTTATCAAAATTACTCCTACCTTATCAAATTTAGGAATACACTTCTATGTAGTTTAGATTGCATGGTTTTACCATATCATATGAAAGGAGAGTTCATAAATGTCCAATAAACATTTGATATTAATTCGATATAGTTCATTGACTGAAATGGAACATCCGTGCTATAACTAGGTTATGTGGATAACATCACAGCGTCTTTTCTTAGGCCCTACATCGGTCACAATGCTGCATGCATTATTCGTATGATAATGGATAACTTTGCTATAGCTGACACTTTCGGCGATGCCGGCAAACTCGACCAGGTTGCAATCTTGATATGATAAGCAGTCTATATGTTTTCGTGTATCAATAGTATTAGCGTGGCAATGCCACTCATCGCAAATACTTAAGCATTTAGTACTTAGTGACATGCTTTATTAACTGCTTGCCTTAAAAGACAAATGAGTTTCTAACTTTGGAAACCATTTCATTGATATATCTATAGAAAATATCTGACAAACTCGGATTCAGCCAAATCTATCACGTGATATGATTGGCTGTTAATATCGAAATAGGATGATATTGATGAATGAGTCATTATCCTGAAATTCAAATCGTGAAACCTGGATTGTCGTTGTGATATTGACAATAGCATTGTGAGAGCTCACAGTCACGCTGATAAAGGGCATCATCTCTGGTGGATAGAATCGAGTTGTGAAATTTTGATTTGTGATCGTTGACTTTACTTGTCCAACCATGAAAAGTTATGGCGCCAAGCAATTGTCAGCTGTCCAGGACACGAATCCACAACCACAAAGATGGCAAGATAATGCAGCGAAAGAATCGACCTTCTAAAGTGTTTTTCAAGGAATTGAACGTGAAATAGAAAATAAAGAGAACATTAATAAATTCGCCACACCTGACCATCGCAGCAATCCGTAGTGTAATGAACCCGTCACATCTGACCATCGCAGCAATCCGCAGTTCAATGAATCCGCCGCATCTGACCATCGCAGCAATCCGCAGTTCAATGAATCCGCCGCATCTGGCCATCGCAGCAATCCGCAGTTCAATGAATCCGCCGCATCTGCCCATCGCAGCAATCCGCAGTGCAGTGGATCCGCATATGACCATCGCAGCAATCCGCAGTTCAATGAATCCGCCGCAGCTGACCACCGCAACAATCCGCAGTGTAATGAACCTGTCGCATCTGACCATCGCAGCAATCCGCAGTTCAATGAATCCGCCGCAGCTGACCACCGCAGCAATCCGCAGTGTAATGAACCTGTCGCATCTGATCATCGCAGCAATCCGCAGTTCAATGAATCCGCCGCAGCTGACCACCGCAGCAATCCGCAGTGTAATGAACCTGTCGCATCTGACCATCGCAGCAATCCGCAGTGCAATGAATCCGCCGCATGTGACCATCGTGGCAATCCGCAGTGCAATGAATCCGCCGCATCTGATATTAGAGGAGATTCTTTGTCACATGATCACAGTCAGCCTGATGCGACTATTTCGCCTCGTGTATCCAATTTCAGCATCGACGATGATCTGCCGCTAACAAGTAGTGTCTTGGGTTATCTTAATGGAGATGTAGAACAATGTGAAACTGTGAGGAAGAGCGTTACAAGAAAACGAAAAAAAAACTGTACTCCGGAGGAGCTGCGTAATAACCATCCACTTCGACATAATACGTGAAATCATAGCGATTCTTCCTCTCGATCTATGATTTTCAAGTGCAAAGAGATCAAGTATTCAACACGTAATAGTATCCACGATCAATTCCGGGAGAAAAGTCATAATGATCGCCGACAATTTTTATTTGCAAACACGAAGTGTGTAGATAGAAATTCAAGACCGCGGATTCTTGCACCTACTCGTGACATAACAAAGCGATGTTCTTATTTTATCGGTGGAAAACAAGTGTGTAAGCCCATGTTTTTAGGAACCCTTGGTTTCTCCAACGATTCTGCAATTGGATCCATATACAACATTCTCACAACAATCTCACACGCTGTCGGCTGAACGTGCTGGTCGTGTCTGGTCTCTCTCTCTCTCCGAAGTGAAATATCTCTCGCCGTTCGCCGCCTTATCCTTGTCTATCCTCGTCGAATCTTGCATCACAGTGATCCTCATCCGACGCCCGTGCTTTCTCCGTCATCGTCCCCCTCGTTGGTCCACTACTTCGCGCGTAATCTCCAAAAAACTGCCTCCCTACGCCTGTGAGTGTTGTTCCCGTCGCCGCTTCCAGTAGAAACTTCAAGGTCATTGGTGGCGTGATCTCTTCAAGTTGAACTTCGATTTGGGTGTCAAAGTATAGAAGAACTTCTGTCACCCTCATCTGCTTGCGTGGTGTATCGGTTGACAACGTCAGTTCACCTGTAAAGTCCGTGGTTCGATTCCTTTTTGCAACCCGATCAGTCCAACATGACAAATTCGTGCAAATGTTTTGCCGATTCATGCGTCATTGGCGATAAAGCGAAGGATAGAGAAAAGCGAATTGTCGTATGCAACAGCCCAGGTTGTCACATGCAATTTCATGCAGCTTGCATTGGTCATTCCAAGATGCCTGAGAAGGAATTAAAGAACATTTTCTTCGTATGTTTGAAATGCAAAGCTTATTTGGAATATAGCGCCCAAATAGCACAAGAGTCTTTTCTATCCGAGCTAGATACCAGACTTAACTCGCTAAAGGATTCAATCTTGAAAATGGTCGACGCCAAGATCGAAGAGAAGTTCAAAGAGTTTTCATCGAAGGTGCAAGAAGTGAACGACTTCGTGGTGGAAATGGTCGATGAACAGAAAAATGAAATTTCCTCTATCGTTTCACGAATTTCACAGCTTCATGAAGCTAATACAAAGGAAACTGAAGAACTGAAAAGTGAAATCAGCCACCTGCGGAGACAGGTGCGCTCACAAGACTCCGCGAAACGGAGAGAAAATCTAATAATCAGGAATTTTCCAGAGAAAGCGTGCACAATCAATGGCAAATCCATCTCAAATTGTTCGGAAGCTGCCCACTTGATTGCTGAGACACTTGACCTAGAAGATGAAGCCAAGAGTTTCAAAGACATTCGGAGACTCGGCAAAACACGAGACGATGGAAAACCCAGGCTTATAATGGTCAAATCAACTGAAAGAACAGTTAGGCTTTTCCTCAGTAAAGCTCGTCAATTGAAGAAGAAAGCCTCTCCTTTATGCAAAGTCTTCTTACATGAAGATCTTCCTGCTGAAGTAAACAAGAGATTGGCAGAATTTCGCAAAAGAGCCCATGATCACCGCACGAATTTCCCTGAGGAAGATGCGTATGTCCGTAATAAGAAATTATACATAAATGGAGATGTTGTTGATGAGATCAAACAGGATTTTTAGAAACGGATTTTATATCTCAACATTCCAAGAGAGAGAGACTACCTTCTATCCTTTTAAGCAATCTGTGTTCGATCAATAATAAGTTTGATGATCTTCACAGCCAAGTCATCGCACTTAACCCCGACATTGTTATCTGCACTGAAACATGGCTCTCTCCCAAGAATCCAACGCAGAGCATTCAAATGGCAGGATATGAGTGTCATCGCACCGATCGAAAGAATGATTCTGGACGAGGAGGAGTGGCAATCTGGACAAAGAAGTTTTTGCGCGCTACCCAGATATCCACACCCACTTTTGATGAGGTTGAGGTTTGTTGCATCCAAATCCCTACTTCCAAAATAGTATTCACGGGAATGTATATTCCGCCTGGGATCGTCAATTCAAATTTCAAGAGGATTTGTGACACCCTCAGTGACTGTCTTGATCATCATCTCAGTAATCTTCCTCTTCATCGACTAATCGCGGCTGGTGACTTTAACCGATACAATCGCTCCTTCCTTGAATCTGGATTCTCCTTGATTAATATTGTACGTGGTGCGACTCGACAGACTGCCAACCTCGACCTCATTTTCGTGGACAAGAGCTTGTCAAATGACTATCTTCCCGAAAACGTCTCAATTGGTGCTCCAATAGCCGGCTCAGATCATGCTACTGTTCTTGCTAAGACAAAAGTATTGGTGAAGCAGCGTGTGGTGAAGAAACATATCTTCTATGACTTACGCTTGTCGAACATTCTTGCATTTGAAAGATCTTTCCTTGACAATGACTTTTCACGCTTGTATGCTCCGAATGATATCGACACCAAATGTGATATTTTTTATGGATTCATGTATGATGCACTGAAGTTAATTCCGCAAACAACAGTCTATTTGACTGACAATGATGCTCCATGGATCTCACCTCTTTTAAAGATCCTGATAAACCGCCGATGGGAGGCTTATCGTGCTCGAAACTGGCCCTTGTTCAATGGTTTGAAAGTCAAGGTAAAACAAGAAATTCTGAAGGCCAAGCAGTACTACTTTCGCTCTAAATGCTCGGATTCTGCAAGGGGTCTATGGTCATTCGTCAACATGGAGAGGGGAAAATCTGGAAGAGATCCCAGTGATTGGCTCAGAAACTCCAGTAATCCATCCGAGGTGCTCAATACGATCAATGACTATTACTGTAGCATTGCCAACAACTCCAGTTTTGACTTCGTCGACGGGTCTCCAGACGACTGCTGGTTACCTGAGTTAAGTGTTGAGGGCATCTGGAGCATTCTTTCACGACTCCCACCAAAGGCAACTGGAAGTGATTCTGTGCCTACTGCAGTTTACAAGAAGTGCTCTCTGGTCCTCGCTGAGCCGATCCATCACCTCATCAGTGAATGCCTGCGCCAAAGACGTTTTCCACTGATCTGGAAAATTGGTGACATAATCCCGATCCCCAAAACCTCGGAGAATGTAATAGAAAAATCCAGACCGATTAGCCTCTTGCCAATTCCAGCCAAGATTGCCGAGCGTGTCATCCTATCAAGCATCCGTCCCCAGCTAACAGCTCACCTTGGTGCTAATCAATACGGGATTAGGAAGAAATCATCAACAACTCACTCTGTCATCTATGCTCACGATGCCCTAACCAGATTTGCCGATGACCCACATACGGGAGCCGCTATTCTGATCAGCTTTGACCTCTCCAAGGCCTTTGACAGAGTTTGTCACTCAAAGCTGCTTTCCAAGGCCAGTCAGATGAATCTTCCTGCGGGATTTCTGTTGTTATTGAAGAGCTACTTATCGGACAGGCAACAGAGAGTACGCATTGATGGACAGAAGAGTGAATTGATGAAGGTCACAGGAGGAGTGCCACAGGGGTCCCTCCTAGGACCTTATTTGTTCGGCATTTATATTTCATCGCTTCAGACTATTTTCCCCTCGAACCACATAATCAAGTATGTTGACGACATTTGTTTCTTATCAAGAGTCCGAAAGTCCAGCATTCCAAAGGATCTTGCTGAGATCGAAAGTGATCTTGACAATATTTCAGATTGGGTTGCGTCAAATGAATTGACCTTGAATACGGAGAAAACCACTGGTCTAGTGAATTACCGCGGTGGATTCAAGAGCATTTGCAGTATCGAGGGTGCCATCCCAACTGTCAAGTTCCAAGACAGCATTCGGTTTCTTGGGGTTCATTTGGATGCGAACCTTGGATGGAGAGGCCATGTAAAGTTCATCGAGAAAAAGTGTGCTCAACGCATGTACATTCTGAGGCGGGTCAGATCTGTCACTAGTATTGATGACTTCACTACCATTTATCAAGCATTGGTTCGGTCGCTGATAGAGTACTGCTGCCCAGCGTTTGTGGGAATCTCCTCAACAGACTCAAACCGACTGGAGAAGATTCAGAGGCGCTGTCTGAAAATCAAATCGCGTGATCTGAAGCTGGATGACATTGAAGCTAGAAGATGGTCGCAAGCTATCAACACCTTCAACAGCCTGGAAAGATTAGAGACTTCCATCAGAGAATTGTTCCCCAGCTATTTACCAAGTGGGCGTCTCGCCGTACCATTCTGTAGAACTTTGCGTCGTCAAAATTCTTTTTTTCCACGCATTTGTAGCACCCTTTCAAGGTCATCTACGAGACACTAAATGCACGTGACTATTAGTTTTATACTTGCTTTTGTACGCGTATACGAATGTGTTCTTAGTTTCGACTAAACAAAACTGTCATTCTGCTACTTTTATCTGTGTATTTTATTTCTGATTTCTATTCGACGATACAATATAAACATTTCTCTCTCTCTCTCTCTCTCAACAATTTGAATCCTGCGACATTTTTAGAGAATATGAGAGCTCCACCAAGCAAACGTGGAAAGCATTTGCCGACAAATAAATTCTCAGAAGAATACAACAATTCCATTTGTGAATTCATTAACTCATTTAACCCAACCGTGTCACATTATAAACTGCAGCATGCACCAAATCGCAGATATCTCCCATCCCATCTATCCAAGAGTGAAATGTACAAAATCTTCTGCGAATTTCAAGAAGAACAGAACTCGAAAATTTGCTCTCGTTCACATTTCGAGAACATTTTTCGGAAACTGAACATCTCTTTTAGCACACCAACAGCTGATTTACGCGCAATTTGCGAAACACATAAATTGAATGACCACGATTGTGATTCCGAAAATTGCGATTTCCGGGATCACAAAGACAACAGCCATAAATCCCGTCAGCAAATGAAAGAAGATTCTGTGATGGCAGCTGAATCCAAAGGAGAAAGTGTGTGTCTCTGTTGATATGAAGAAAGTCATCCAAGTTCCCAAATTAGACATTAAAGACTCCTTCTTCAGTAGAAAATTAAACATCTTCAACGAAACATTTGCATCGATCAATAGCAATGGAATTTCGGTCTGTGTTCTGTGGCACGAGGGGGAATCAGGTAGAAAGGCGTCCAACGTTGCGACAGCATACAGAATTCATCTTGCGTCATTGTCGTGATGCGAAATTCATAATATTCTACGCCGACAATTGTAATGCGCAAAATAAAAACAAATTTCTTTTTGAAGCAATCATTAGACTGGTTAATGACTCAAGGATCCATGCAGAAAGTATTACCTTGAAATATCTCGAGGTAGGTCATACATTCATGTAAGCGGATAGTCTTCATGGTAATATAACAAAGAAAGTCAATGCGGTTTCCAACGTATATGATTTTTAAGACTTTACTGGTCTCGTAGAAAATTCACGATCCCGAATAAAGACAATATGTTTGACTCACGGAGACATGTTCTCCTTCAAATCCTGCTGTCTATCAAATATGCCAAAATTGTCAAATTCCCGACAAGTAATGGCAAAACGTGGATCAACAAATTTGTTTGATGATGAATTCAAAGAAGTCAAGATCTTGAAACAACTGGTGAAAAATTGCATTGCTCAGTGCATCCAAGAAAGTGTTAGTCCACTGAATGAAAATCCGAAGGAAACTGACGAAAGAGGAATCACACGTGAAAAATTTGACGACTTGATCAACCTGTCGGCTTCTATTCCAGTGCACCGCAGAAAATTTTTCACGTCTCTGAAAATAAGTTCAAATGCTGATCTGACTCTGACTAGAGGCATTGACTTCTAATCTTACATGTAGGCTGTGTTTGGTACGACGGTATAAACATATTTGCATACAGTTACTAATCAAATATGATATACAATAATTACAATTGAAATATTTTGTTCTTGATTGGAATAAAAGTATTGGAAGCCAATAATTTAATTGAACGTCATTTAACATTGTATTTTCTCAAGCCGAAGCAGATATGTATAAATAGCACAAACTTTTGGGAATCAGAGTTATTTTAAACCGGCAATTGGAAACAACCTATTTCTACCTCTTTGATATAATATATGAATGCTATATTATTATAACTACACCTTCTTGATATAAAAAATAACTAGACTAAATGAGTGACGTGCGAAATGCACAATTCACGTCAAAAAAAGTATTATTTATTGCGAGACCACAAAATCAAATGCTGAGTAGGCTATTCTAAAAAATCTTCAAATACTGTACATGCCTAAGAATTCTTCATAGCTCGTGTGAATATGTCGATTCTACTCATGCTATTCATCGATAGGCTATAGGAATATTCATATGCCATACTTGGCTCTAATTGCATCCCCTGAAATTACAGGACACTAAATGTCAATTCAAAGTGTAGACTGAATCGCTATACTTCTTCCATTCATATTTTGATATTGAAAAACAGGAGGATTCCAATTAAATTTCATTCACCAAAACTTGAAATAGCAGAAATGGTGTGCCTTGCCTCACAATCAAACTACACGGTTTTGCCTTGACAGATAACCAAACTACACGGTTTTGCCTTGACAGATAACCAAACTACACGGTTTTGCCTTGACAGCTGACCAAACTACACGGTTTTCCCTTGACAGATAATCAAACTACACGGTTTTGCCTTGACAGATAACCAAACTACACGGTTTTGCCTTGACAGATAATCAAACTACACGGTATTTCCTTTTCAAGCACTCCTAAATTTTCTAAATCTGTTAAGGATAAACAGTGTACAAGTAATTGTGTCATCTATTTGCCATACTTTGAAATTTGAACGTAATGACATGGTCTGCCTTTGTATTATGAAGGTGAGTGCCATAAATTTAAGGACATTTTAGCATTTGATCAACATATATACTCGTATAAACAAGAATTCACAATTCTGCTTCTACTGAAAATTGATGCTTTTCAAACTACACGGTTTTGCCTTAACACGGCCGAGTTGTACATGTGCGAGTATAAGCCTTGTGATGTTTCATTTAGAGACTACAGATACGATTATACAATCTTCAATCTTTGCAGAGGAGACGTACTATACATGATTCAAACCTGTTTTACAAAATTTGTCATGGTTTCATCGATGTGCATTGTGAGTACTACTTTTACCGTCGCCCCATGTATCCTATCCTACTCGTGGTAATATGCATGACGTATGTCAAGTAGAACTACACTTTCTTCCTCGTACAAAGTATCCTTCAACACTTTCTTTTCGTGTAGGATAGACTGGGATGACTTGGCTTGTATTTTGTAAAAACGCTGTCACTGGTTATAAGTGTAGGAACAGTGTTGGTGTTGTGACTACTTTAGGTCACTACCAGTACTTAACCATTTCTCAAAGCTTCATTCATAAATGGTCAATGGAATCCATATACTTAACATTTTCATAGTCGTGGTCAGGTGGGGAGAGTTGGCATAGGGAGGTGTTTGTGTGACGAAATCAGCGAAGGTGATGCCAAAATATTGTCAATTTTTGATTAATTGAAAAAGCTTGGAATTCTGCGCTTCTCGAAGTTTCACTTCCATAGCGATCGGCATGACGACGGCACAGATATCTATCCGGTCACTAACTTTGCTGATATAGGCGTGGAAAGGAGAGTGGTAATCTGAATCAAAGCTATTCATTTTTTTCGACTGCACATAACATTGGAGGAAAGATACTTTTTGTGATATATTTAATCAACACATACGAAGGAAGACAAACAGCTGCAGTAGGATAATCTTTTAAATCATCCAACTCCACATTTGGCAGCATATGGACGTTAGCATCATTGCCGGTATTGATTATGACGATAAAAGCTGATAGCAAGAGCATTGCATATGATGCGTCATTCATAAATGTTCCTTTCGTCTGCAGATGGAAAGGATGAATCCGTAAACAGTTATGTAAATTTCTGATTTCTTTTCAGTTGACCTCGTGACCTTATTATGCCTATCACTTATGGAAGCTATTAATAGCATTCAGAAGACCTGAGCATGGTCTCCACTAATGTACAGCCGGTCGGTCTGCCACTTAGATGGAAGACAGGAGTCCCATAAAAATGTAGTCGAAAGTTGCTTTTTTACGGAATTTTCACCCCTAGCACAGCTATGAGCCATGAACGAAGATAGGGGTTACTCAGTGAAAAAGTAATAAATTACATTTTTATAAAAGCAAAAGAAAAAAAACATATCTTCTAATGTGATTAATCTGTCACCATCAGAAACCTGTTCGTACGCCCCTTGAAAGTATCAAGATTGTATTGGTCAGGGAAAGTGGTCTGTGGAAGGTGATTCCAAAGTTGTGCCGCACGAACAAAAAAGCTTTTCGAGCGACTCACAGTACGTGCGCGTTCTAAGCTCACATGGTAGCATGTGAGTGCATTGTCTTGTTAGCAAGTTTTTCACCCATAAGATTCTTGACACGTTTCTCAACCCGTTCAAGGAGGTTAAGATGTGTTTGTGGGGCTCCGGCCCACGGATGACAACAATACTCCATCAGAGGACGAATAGTGGAGCTGCAGAGAGTTGTAGAGACAGTCTGTGGTGGAAGACAGCCGTTAGCATGATAGAAACTACCAATGCGTTGAGCTGCCTCCTTGCTAATGGACTGGAGGTACGGTTTCCATGACAAGTCTATGGAACCGCCAATCTAAGGAAGCAGATGGAATCTTGTTCTCTGATCACATTATCCGACAGCTTAATGCTATGATCACCATCATCTCCTTTAAGTTGTGAGTGCAGAATAATCTGAGTTTTTGAAGGATTGAAGGGAACAAGCCATTTGGCGCCCCAGTCAGAGACCCCGCGTAAGTCTTCATTAAGAACGTCGCTGCTGAGTGTTCTTAGCTAATCGCTCATTGGAATTGAAGAATGTCGTGTCATCTGAATACATCACCAATTTACTCAATAGGCAGTCTGAGAGGTCATTGATATACAGCAGAAAAAGATTGAACTCCAAAATTGACCCTTGAGGAACTCCTGCATTGACAGGCTTGGTGGAAGACTTTTGGCAATCTAAGACGACAGATATCTGCCGGTCACTAAGGAAATAAGCATGAAGTTTGTGGAGTTGATCAGCAACTCCGTCAGACTTTAGCTTCCTAAGGAGTCTCCGATGCCAGACTATATCGAATGTCTTGTAAATGTTCAGGGCAACTTATCCTGTCTCATGTTCAGTGACATATGAAAGAAGATGTACAGTTGATCGGGAGTGCCTGAAGCCATACTGTTCTTTTGATAGAAGGCTCTCAGTTTCATGGAAGTTGACAATATGTTGCTTAATCACTGCTTAAAAAATCTTGCCATCAATTGGAATCATGCTGATAGGACGGTAATTACACGGAAGATATGAGTCAGTGCCTTTCTTTGGAACTGGAACCAACGTTTTCTAAAAAGAAAAGTGTTCTATTTTCATGTAAGTTGGCGCTCATTGCATTCGCAGCCGCCTTGTTCCATCGCAGTTGAAAAACAACAGCATCAGTGTTCTGGACTGAGATGGAAGCAGTGCATACCTAATCACTTGAAGAATGCATAGAGCATGTTTAAAAAACATTGTGACTTCTCACTAACCATAAAGTTTAAGAGATCTGAGATCAGGTTTTCGAGGACTTTGATACACAGAAGCATCATCGGTATGCCACAGAGACTGCATGGAGATTATCCGAAAACGAGGTGGGCCAACGCAGTATTAAGCACCTTATGACACTACCCGAATCAAAGAGCTAGTTGGGATGATTTTTACTAAAATTTTGCTATTGTAGCGTGATAAATGCAACAAAGCGCTATCCTGAATTCCTTGGCTACAGTTTTGCAACAGTTTGATTAAAAATGCAGGGTAATCTTAAACTTTTGTGGCAGATAGTACTATACACAATTTCGGCCTTTGACCGTGTGCAGAGGAATTCCTTGGAGTAGCTTGGAATCGATGAATGGATTATTTCCATCGCTCAATGTGTATGTGCAGTGAGCACCCGCAGCACGTCGTGAGTCATGGCACTGCGACAGATAAAAAGTTCATGGTTAATGTTGAAATTCATCTAGGCTTGGTACTAAGTCTTCTGTTGGCGGTTCAGGGGCCGTCAGATGTCAGGCGAGCCAGTCGCCCGCTAAGTCCTCTCTTCACCATCGCCATGGAGGGTATACCGCAAGATTACCATCGGCAATACCTTCAAGCTAGATATCCTCTACATGAGTGACTGGGTCATAACGTTGGACTCGTTCGAAATCTGAAAGGCGTGCTTTCTATGTATTAAGGTAAATATACAGGCGAACGGTATGTAGTCAACATCAACAAGACGAAGTCACTGAAAGATGAAGGAACGTTTCCCTGTGGTGTTGGTGTGGTATGGTGTAGGAAGGAGTTCCATCAGCTACTCAAGTTGCCAAAAATAGAACGAGAATCATATACGTACCGCTCTACGTGCCAATCCTAATTTCAAGTGCAGAGGAGAGCTTCCCATATCACATTCACAGTTCAGTCTGAATATATCACAGTTCAAGTCGGAAGAGGACTTCTACTATTAGGGAGTTGAACATCGGCTATCCGGAGGCTGCAGTGGGGCGATAACTGCCAGCAAAAGAAGTGTCTGGAAGAATTACCATGTTTGTAACTAGTCTGACGGAAAGGGACGTTTATTAGCCCTGACGCAAAGGTCACCCGAGTCTGCTCAAAGCAAGAATAAGAAGCGTATTATCACATGCTTAAAAAATAATTTTAATTTCAAAAAAATTGCATAATATTAGAGAAACAGAGTCGAATCAATACAACTTACATCGTCTGCGTTGAAAATTGCCTTTACTTTTTCGTCTTGCTTCCCAGCAACAGGAGCAACGTCGTCTTTGGGTTTCTGAAAATATTATAAAAAGAATTCGCATGATTATCAAACCCGACTGACAAAACGAAGAATGGACCTTGAATTATGAATAGATACATCAAATCTAGCCATTCTCATTCGCTATAAAAAATTGTCACTGACTTTCGCAGGAATTAAAAGCGAGATTTTATACTCGTTTCTAGATTCTTTAACGAGAGAACCTCTCATTAAATAACCTCGAAACGTTGAGTAAAAAATCTCACTTTTAATTCCAGCGAAGGCCAGTGGCAAGTTTTTATAATTAATTAACATCATCGAGGAATGGCCTATCGAAACCTTAACCGTCTCTACATTGTCTTTCGTACTTTCAAGGATAGAAAGTTGAATTGCATGAATATTAGGGTGCACAATCCCGGAGAAAAATATAAACTATGGGATTATGATACCGAATTTTCTCGATCCAGGGATTGAGAAAATAGTGTTAGATTTCTGTCTACGATTCTGCCTTTGTATGCGTTAATAATAATGTCTGTTTGAAATACCATTTCAAAATGCACATGTCATTCAAGATGCGATCGCTGATACGATTTCTGACTTTCGAAGGAAAGGTCCCAGCAGGGACGGCGGAAGACGATGAAAGGGGCAGGGGCACCAAATCAGAAGGGTACTTTCATGCCTGAGTTTTTCGACCATAGTATAACTATGGAATATACTCTAAAATGCTGCTGACATTGGAAATGCAATTTTGGTGTGAGCAAATGCATGCATTTCATGTGCCATATCAGGCGCGTATTAGTTGAATAAGCTTTAAGAAACGTCCGAATTTTTTAAGCATTTCCATTCAACGTCTAGTTTATTTATTAATCATATTAGTCATATAGTTTATACGTATATTCAAGTACGTAAGGATTTTTTGAATACTCCATTTACTGAATACTCCGTACCATTTGAATATTCCGCACATTTAAATCAGTTGGACTTTTTCTTGAATATTATCGAGATTTCATTTATCAAACATGTAGATTCCGACTTCGAAGCTGAACCATGCTCAAATAAAAACACAATGCTGTGAAAGATGATAATGCTATTGCATATGGTTCATAGGCCAATCAAAATATAGTCAAAACTTTCCAAATAAATTTAGTTGCCGTGGTTGCTGTTTAGGGAAACCATGCCTCATGAAATGATTGATATAATTTCTGTAAAACTCGCTTTGATGTGCATCATATTGTATCGGCCAATGTCAAGTATATTGTATTGTCAATCGGTCATTTAGAGAGCAAAGTAGGCCTACTGTGGAGTAAATAGCAATGACTAACAATATGTGATGTCTCTTTCTATTGAGAAGGGGCCCTCCATACCGCCACACTGAAGACCCAACATGCGTGTAATACTGATAAATGGACTCGTTCAAAACTGAGGGGCACCTGATGCTAGTGATGGGGCTTCCCTAGAGTAACAATAAACTTTCGATACTGAAGGTCCCTTAAAACCGATAAAGGGCGGATAAAATTACACTTCATTTGCCACGGAAACACTCGCTGTAGATTCCATCCCAACATTTTTTGAGTTATCTCAGAGCAGGTAGATAATTCACATTCGCTTGACATGTCGTAGACATATACGTTATTATGAACAAATGAGTTATTTCTCTTTTTACTTGTTTCCTCCATCCATCAAGTATGACATAATGATCTCTACCCCACGCTTTGCGGTATCAATGGCATTTGAATGGGATTAATAATTGGATTGGTGATAAAGATAAGACAAAACGATGTCATTAGTTGCGAGGCCTTTCGCCTATTCTTTTCGGGCAACACTTCGGAACGCGTACAATAAAAGAAAAATCAAGTCATTATATACAGTTAAAATGAAAGAAAGGACGGAGTTGAAGTCACTGCCACGGAAGAGCGAGCGTTAATACAGTTTGCTTCTGGACACATAAAACCGGCCGCAATGATGCTATCATTGTCGCTTCGAGAAATGGTAGCAACATTGGGTGGCGAGCGCGAACCAGCTGCTTGAAGTAGGAGATCTTCTCGTTGGCGCGATCGAACGATGTACACGTCATCGTGTGACGCGTGACCGCGCTTGTCGGTGCTGCTGAAGATCGCCTGCACTTGTCCTTCATCAGCCATTGTGGAAGATGTTCATCAGCTCGCTTGGCCAACCACCTCTCCGTGCGTCCGACGTAACTGTCACCACAGTTACATGTGAATTGGTAAACGATGTCGGAGGCACAGGTCGGCGGCAGCGGATCCTTGAGGGGGCGAGCTGGAATCTTGGTGGTGGAGAAGACGATCTTCGGCTTGATGGCATAGAGCGCCAGAGCTGTTGCAGCACGGACTCTCATTCTCACTTCGCTTGAGAACTGTTCTCCCAAATACGGAACCATCAGGTAAGCTGGCTTCTTTTCAGGTCTAGTAACAGCTTCTCTTTGCCTTTACAGGCTGTACTTTTCGATGAATGAGGATGGATAGCCATTATCGCGTAAAGTTTCAAAGAGAAACTTTATTTCAGCATTGAGATGCTCGGAGCTGCAGATCCGTCTCGCACGATCGAAAAGATTTTTTACTAAATTTCTTAAATTACTGATTTTAACTTAACTTGATTTTTTTACTTAGATTTACTGAAACCTTACTTAGTTACTTAGAAAACTTCAATTGACGAGATCAGAGAATTCATTGACAAATCTTGTCATTGCTCCAATTCCATCTTCTGTCAAAAACTCGCTTCACATGTGATTACTAGTGATTTGAGCATTATTTCCGACCGAAAAGTAAAGGACTTGATGTCCAAAGGTGCCAATTATAGATAGCTTATTCACAAATCATGGGATTTTGTTAAACCCCCAAGTTCAAAAAAGCAATACTTACCTTAATTGAAAAGTCCTATACAAAATGCGCACTTAATAATTCAGACTTCTTGGATTGGTCTGATGCTGTCCTTAATCACATCTGCTTCCTTAGAACTAACTGCCCATCCCTACATTCTAGCGAAGTACTAAGATTGTAAAAATCTTATTTCAAATTTTCAGTAGGAAAACGCTATAAGGCAGATAAGGCTGCTATCAATTTTGTCAGTGTGTTAGAAGTATTACCTTACTGTCTTCTCGAATGGGCAAGGACATCGATTGTTTCAGTGCTGTAGGCAATTAGACTTGCGCACCATCTCACTCTCTCTCTCTCTCTTCCATCGATGACATTATTCTCGAGCTTCGCACCGCCATCAAGGATTCTTTTTGTAACACGGGTAAAGATAAGTTTATGTATTTTTCCTTAATTTTATGGAGACTCAAGTTGAACGGAAATCCGTATAAAAGTGGATTCATAGCTGTTGCTAGAAACAGCACTTCCAAATGTTTGGCAATCCTTGTGAACAAAGGTTTGCAATTACTCCGGGACAGGTTCAGTAGTTATTGCTTTTCCATCAGGATTAATTCGGGTGTGAATGCTTTCTGGACCATTAGCTCTTCTGGGGAATTTCTAAGCCGGCTATTAATTGCCACTCATTACAAATTTGTGATTTCTGCACGCTCCATTCAAATCCTAATTTGAACCAGGTGAAAGAATCCTTAAGAGAGTTATGTGACTTAATTTTTGCAGCTCAAGAACTTCATTTGCATTGGATATTATAGAACATTCTTCTCGAACAAGAAGTACAGAGGTTATCAATGCTGGTCCAAAATCCAATTCCTTACTGCTATTGATTTCATCCTAGACCTTTGTTACCTTCGGAGAAGGTATCCAGTCTTAAGGCAAATTCGAGATATTCCTGTGGCTGGGAATTCCTGTTCATTCTTGACTGATCTCTTCCTGGCATTTAGGATGTTCAGATACGTGACGGGTCTTCTTGATGCCAAGACATATGGCTTCACCAAACTTCTCTCTAGCACCACCAGGTATATCGACGACATTTGTGTCTTCAATTATAAGCACTTCAATAGGATCCTTCCTAAAATCTATCCAATTGACCTCTTATGTTGTAAAAGCGGTAACAATGACGATTAAATGCGAAAACTATTTGAATGTTTAGATCAAGTTCCAAGGAAATGTCTTTTGCACGACGGAGGTCTACCATAAGGCTGACGAGTTCAGTTTTCCAGTAGTTCTGTATACTTTTCCGGATTAACTCTTCCAATTAATACCGCATGAACATCTTTGCTGTCCAACTGATCAGGTTTGCTAAAATTTCTTCAAATACTTCCGCCTTCATATTTTGTATGAATGACCTTTTATATTGTAATCACGAACGCTCATTGTCGTTTCGGAAATAAATTTGATCTCTCTCTCTCTCTCTTCATATCTAAAGCTCATGGTATTTTCAATGCCTTCAAGAATGGGGGCTAGGCCTATGATGCTAATCCACTTGTAAATTCCTGCATCAAATCCTTCTCAAGGAATAGGTATCTCGCCCAAGTTTCGCTGTTTTTCATCTCGCCAAATACCTTCCCTCATCGGAATATATAGCTAACCGTTGTAATCCTCTTGTTGTCATGTATCCAAATTTAATTTACAATTAATAATTTTTAGTCATGTTTCTTTAGGATTGGAGAGGCTTTCTTTATCGTTCATTCGGTTTGGTTGGCCTCGCCACACGGTGCAGGTCGGAGATTAGGGGCCGAAACCAGGGTTGGAACAATTAAACATTTTTTTCAATTGCAATTACAGTTTAACTTTTACAATTACAATTACTTTGAAATCAAAATCTTTAATTACAACTACATGTGTGACTTCGCAATTACAATTACCTCAAAAGTTGTAATTAATTACACAATTACATTTACATCGATTTTCTTAACAATGTTGGTCAATTATGAATTAGTTGTCCAATACGATTTCAAGTCTTAATAAATTTGATTTTGAGCACTAAATACAGACAGAAGTAGGGCCCATTGTCTATTGCAATTGCAACCTTCCAATGATCACTTTCTGGTGGAGCATATCAAGAACTTTATCCTTGTCAGTCGTGATATGAGTCTTATCTCGACGATACAGTTACAGAAACAGGATGAGTAGTCTGTCTCTGAGTCATCATTAACAGCAGGCAACTATTATGCTGCGTTAGGTAGGTCTACTTCAAAAACGGTGTCAACGCCCAAAAATAGGTTGCACCATCTTCTCCTATAAGGATCGCACCATACCCATGAAAAGTCATTCTCCTACATGTACTACGTGTATTCTTTTATATCAAAGCTAGGCCTCACGTTCATTAATACGTTGACCTATCACTTGCGGCATTTATTAGAGATTGGCGTACATTATTTGAGGAAATAATAATGTATAAATTTGAAAATTCCCATAATATGACATTTGTAATTTTCTATGTTCTTTTGCAGAGGACTATTCCAGAAATTCGGTAAAAAAGGTGGCACAGAATCAGACCTATATGTAGGCTACAATTGTGCATGTAGGGATTGTAGGCTATGTGTGCATTTATAGGCATGTATCCAATACTCAACAGTAGTGTAAGCCTGTGAAAAAACACGTCATAAAAATTGATAGCAAGCCTGTGCTGATTGCTGACTGTTCTACTAGCTATCTCATACATGTAGGCTACAGTGCACGAGAGCTAGGCTAAATGATTTCACGAGTCTTTGCAAAAAAGGATATAACAAAGTATAGGGCCTATATTTTACGCGCTACTGTGTCATACAATATATCATTATACATCGTATCAGCAATCAGCATGCCTAGTGTTCAACTATACCCTAAGTAAGAGGGGAATAATAGTAACGTTCTATATACTAACGAAGCTATACGAGTATAAGTATATCAATTTATGAAAACAAGAAGAGTGAAAATTGAATAATTCACTTTTCAATATAGCAATCCTTGGATTTTGTGTTGCGTCTAACCGAAAAGACAGAAGCAATTGACATGCAATTGACCGACATTTTTCTTTAATTGCGGTTACAATTACATCACAAAAATTCAATTACAATTACAATTATTTTAAAATCAAAATTTTCAATTACAATTACTTCAAAAATTGTAATTAATTACACAATTACAATTACTGTAATTGTTCCAACCCTGGCCGAAATCTTTCTTTATGCAGCCGCATGGTTCTTCCCAGATGACTGCGCACATAGCTTTATGATTTTAATTTTCTTCAGTTTCGTGGTTATCTTCATTTGAATTTTTAGTAACCTTCTCGTCATACTTCATGCCGAGTTTCCATCTTTAGTTAACAGAAATAGAAATAAAAAATGATTAATAGTTTCTACTCATTTTTTCCCTTCTTAAAAGTTCGATCGACTAGCCATTTTTTTTCATCCTACTCTGTACTGGGGTATGGATCTCAATGTTTTAGGTATTAATTTCTACATCAACGCGTTGGACTAAAGTGATCAAATTCGTCATATGACTTTCCACTAGGGTACTTGTTTTAAGTTTATATTCTTCCGCTTCCTGGATTCTTCGAATTTTTTAAACATGCCGTGATTTAACTGAAATATTGTCGAAGATACCTACAAATCGATTTCTTGAATATTGATCAGATATGTATTGAATTTTTCTATCAAATATTCATCTAAAGTCATTCAAACATGCATCTAGCATCACATTAAGATTCAATCATCATGAGTCGTGCAAATAAGCCGAAACGCAAAACATTTCACAATTTATCGGGCATTTAGTAAAGCATTCAGTTGTTAGGGGGTTTTATAGAAGGAGAATGCACGTAAATACGAGTCATCAATCCGATATGTCTGGATACTGTCTGAGTCGCAGATGTTGAAAAATAGACCGCCATGGAGTTCCATCATTCAATGCTGCACATATGGAAGGGAGACGGCTGTGATTGTAAAAGCAAGTAACTAAGTAAAAAAAACCCCGACGTTTCGTATCGCACAGACATTATCATGGGCAGCTGGTGAACACGAGAATGAGAAAATGCAGTCATGAATTTACTTTAGTACAAGAATTGATATTCACCAGCTCATGTTTCCTATTCAATTCAGGCTTTAAGAAATCAATACAGTTCGCTTCAGAAATTCTAGTACATACAAGACGGTCTAACTGCCGAGAAAATCAAGGAGACAGCATTGCCATTATCTTTGAGAAGGTTCAGCTCAGTCATATCTTGCCATTTTTCCTATTTACCTAAATGATATTGTATTGCAACAAAACACATGCTGTCATGGAAATCAGTGAGTTGAGAGATGGAGTATCAGGTAGAGCACTCTGGATTCCTTCCACAAGCATTTTAAAGTTCTCCTGATCCACTTTGGATCGACTAACTGGCATTGTATTGGAAGGTCAGAGACTAACAAATTTCATAATACCTTCATGAGCACCTGGTTTGCATGCCTTTCTTCTCTAGAAATCGAGACACACGAAAACCTCTTGATAAAGTCGACTTTTACTCAGAAGAATCGTCTTTGGTCAATGAAAAGCGGACCGCATGTTAAAGACCAATAATACTGTGTTGAACTGATGAGGCACGCTTCGTATTTGACGCAACATTTGAATGTTGTTGCGTCAGTTATGTTGAGGATATTGCATCAGCTACGCAAAAGATTATCATAGAAATAAAAAAGGCTAATTATAGGCTTTTCGAAGTCATGAGAAAAACGGTTGCATTTGCATCTATCAGAACCTTTTCCTCCGATTCTTATGAAATAGTTATGCCGAATCTTTTCATTTTTTGCTTCTGACGCAACATGATAATTGACTAGGATGCGGATGGCCACAACCTCACTTATTAGTTCCGATACTATTTTCAGCTCTTGAAATGTATTTTTACACGAATTCCATTTGCCTATTTAAATCGTATATGACACTCTTGTGTTTCATGTGTTATCAAAGTGCAAGCGTCACGATCTCTAACATTGAGGCATTGATGGAAAATATATATGCGCTATCTATTCTATATGCTCGTAATTAACAATCCGAATTGTCAACTCTAAATTTTTGAGTTGGATTAATCCGACACTTCAAATTACATTAACTTATGATTAATACTGTAAGTTAATTACCCTTGACACTACCGGATGAAGGCCTGATTCACGACAGGGACAATAGAGATGGTACCTGGAGGTAGGAAAAAAGTTATTTCAAAGTAGAAATGCAAGCTTTACTAATTTGTCATCTCTGATCACAGATTTCAGCAGATGGATATGATATTCAGATGAAACTTACAGCAAGGATAGCATAGTCATGAGGAATATCAATGAAAATGACGACTGTATTATCGGCGCAATTGCTCAACAAAATATCATATACCCTTGAAATACAAATGGTTCAGCGTGTTGTCTCCCATTCTCGTCGATTAACTCTGATGATACATAATGTGAAACAAATACCTAGTCTTGATTTGCGATATTACCATGCATAGATGCATGCATTTATGTACGAGTGGGCTATTTCGGGGTACGGGTAAGGGTACCGATAACCTGCCAACAGATCACTATCAAACAAAGCGCTAGTCAAAGTGGCAAAAGCTAATGCGTCTATAGCCCGAGAATTGACGTTAGACTTCTATATATCTTAAACTTAACATTTTATTTTGCAAAATAATTCCAATCAACACTTACTTGTACTCCAAAGTTCATCTTGATGGGCTTCTTTTTCATTGCTCCCCCTAGGATAATTTGCTTTCTGTCCTTGCTGCGCGAAACGATGTCACTGACAGACGTAGGAGCTTTCTTTGGAGGCTCAAGTTCTTCTCCATCCACATCTTCATCCTCCACGGAGCGCTTGCTTGCCTTTATCGTAGTGATGCCTGGTGTAGAAATCCGATAACTATCATAGAAACGCAAATAAATGAATTTAAAAACTGTGTGTACGTTACTCTACCCAATCATGAATTATGTTTCGATAAATGATCTGGACTGCAAGCATATCTATGTAAGATAGACGGCAGCAAATTCTTTTGGAGGATAATTAAATGAATACAGGTATAGCCTATATCTAACTCTGGTATATGTCCATGCATATTGTGATTGGTTTGTCAAATTTGCTATTTCATCATTAATTTTGGGATTTCAGTACATCATTGGTCGGAGAACTTTGTGTAACATGCGAGGGATGTTCAGGAAGGTGGCTCACATATACAGGTGGTCCACAAAAAAGACATAGTGAAAACTATTCCATTCGTGATGGTTGATTTTCATGATTTTGAACTGAAACAAAAAATAATCAAGTTGATTTTTCAACACAGTCCATTGTCTCGTACATGCAACATGTATCACGCTATCATATATAAAATGCAACATTTCCTTGTAGCAAAACTGAATGTTGCACTAACCTACGTTAAAAGCAAGCTTCAGTTCACAATCCTTTAGTCAGCTTTGTTTATGTTTGACTTGTAATCGTCTCCATTCCATAAACTGATGCTCTTGAATAGCTTCCAGCCAGGGATTGCAGCGGTTAACCGGTAAAACAATTAATTTACGTTAACCGCTTAACCGCGGTTAAATAGAAACATTTATCTTTTAGGAAAATTCAACTAAGCATCCTAACACTAATCTATTATAAACTAAGTATGTTGTATATCCATGATCTTCGCATCCAAAACGTCAGACAAATGCGCACACAAGCTCAGACATGCAGATAGCCAATCAAGCATCGCCATCAAATTGTCTGGTCTACGTACATGTAAATGGATGCTCGATGATAATTCGCTTGATTAGAAGGTAAATACCTCTCACGCTCTAACGTGAAGCATAGTTAAGCTCTGGCTCATTTTGGCATATTTGACCGTTAACCGGTTAATCGGTTGAGCGAAAATTTTAACCGCTGCCATCCCTGCTTCAAGCTATTACAAAATGAATAACGCTTCGGTTTCTCGACGTATTCCAGTGCTTATGTAATGATCACGAAATAAACGCTTCTGCTATACAAATAGTCAAATATTTCTGATGTGGTGAAGCTGCTACTCGTATACGTATTAAACAAAACTTAATCTTAACACCCTACATTCAGCACATGAATAGATAATTCTGAGTTCCTTACCAACTTCGATTAGTTTTCGATCGAAGTGATCCGTCCATAGAGGTGTTTTGGTGGTCCAAGTTCGGATATAGAGGTTGTCTGCTTAAAGATGCAAAATTACCCTATGATTTTCACAGGAAGACGCGAAGAAGCCCTATTATAGGTGGTCCGGAATGGAGCCAATATAGACGTACAGTGTAGGTTACAAACCTAATCCTATACGATCAGAAACACAGTTAATCGATCGACGTCTATGACTGCGTGTGTGCGTGGTTACAGTAAGAAGGAGAGATGAGACAACGCACATCACTACCATTAACTTAAGTCAGAGATAGGCGTCAATATTCAATGAAGCACGTACGCACGTCTTGTCTTTCACTACTGAATTGGATAAACAAATAGCATTGAGATATATATATATATCGAAACACTTTCAGGTCGAGACGCCAGACTTGAGCGAAAAAAGGGAGAAGTTTCATTACTGCAGAGTAGAGTACTAACTAACTGCAGACGCTTACGCTTTTGAATGAAAATTGCTTGTGACTTCAATGACTTTTAAACATTTACATATTTGGAGTCTTATTTCTTGGTTCATACTTAAATGTTGAGAAACCGTGATATAGAAAATATAACAAAAAAATCTGTATGTTCAGTACAGGGTGTCGGCCGAATTTCAAGCTTCAAGTTACCGGTCGAATCCCGGGCTATTTCATACAATTTCCACCCTGTTTTATATTGACCAGATACACTATTTCAATAACACTGTTCAAAACATTATCCGGACATCTCCTTGAGCAATTTTTGTCATCAAATTTGATTTATTCCCGTTTGAATTTTGCCACCAAATTCTGACGTGTTGATAATGACCGACATTTGACTCTACCGCAATCAGCTTCCAAAATGCATGAATTCCGTTAGCTATTCTGTTCGATAATATTATGAATATATACCTTTCCTCAATGACCTGCAGCCAGTTAGCTTCTTATGGAATCTAGATGACATTCAGATCTTCCCAAATTCAAAAATTTTTCATTTTCATCAACTGATTAATATAATTCTAGAGTGGTGTAATTGGTCGATTTTCAAACTTCAATATTCAAACATACTAAGTTGAAGCAACCAATTTCATTTTGTAACGCGATATTTTATACAGCTATGTATTCATGTCATGATGCCAAAATGTACATGCTAATGTGGCTGGCCAAGCGGTAACGGAATTTCATTTTCACTGTTAACATGACTGCTACTCAGTCAATGAAGATTTATTTTCCTTTGGAATGTGTCATGTGTGACACTTCGGTGGGTTCTTCAATGATACGGAAAAAAATTTTCTTCAATCTTTGTCCATAAAACGGCTCGGTAACGGAATTTAAAAAGTTAACAGTTTTACAGGAATATATAGCAGATCAAGGTATGGATCAACATACAGATCAAAATAATCTATCGCACATAAATACACTTGTGATATATGCCTAGGTTTATGCATTGGGCATTTACGCAAACTGACTTAGTGGGTAGTAAAAATTCATCTATTAGCCCCTCCCCAACTCATAGCTCTCTTCGGGTCCCCCTTCACATTTTTTCATGATTGAAAAGCAACCATCTCTGTTCATTTTAGAGCGTTATTCATTACAGATGTGATGACATTGAAGGGAGCAAGCACTTTGATGTGGGAGTGTCAAAATTTCGAAAGTTTGAATATACAATGTGCTAACATGCATCAATATGCTTTCTTTCTGATGAAATCAAGTTTTTCATGCAAAATTGATTTTGAGTGACAACAAAAACATGGCAAATTTGATAACGGAATTTCAACTGCATATGTTTATTAATTCACCCAGAAAATGGGTTTCTAAGACTTTATGACTATATCACTTGTCATATCATTACCAAGTATTACCAATTGATAATATACCCACAGAGAAATAGATTCCCACACATCAACATTGTTGAAAATCAAGAGCTTGAATAAAAGGCTTGATAAGTGACAAACGCGACGTCAAAAACTTATATTTTTGCCAAACTTCAAACTTCGACTACTATTGAACCACAGAAGATAGGATAAAAATGAGACATGTTCTAGGAACTAGAGAATCAGAGCTTTTCAGAAGTATGAAGGAGAGAAACATAATTTGAATTTCATTTTTCATTCGAGATGTTAAACTATCGCGTGACCAAGCCCTAATACAATGACACGAAGATAACAAGAAATATCGACAATAGAAGCCAGGAAAAGTGCCGCACTGGACGAAGACCGAAGCGCCGTAACTGTTCCAACTTGTCATCCCATCAATATCGCTTCTAGTCTAAATGATATTGCATCTTATCTTCTCAGTCGTATTCGGCGTTCAGTAGAGCTTCATTTGAGCATCATCTTTTCTTTTCTCATATTTTAATTTTACGATGTAACCGACATGCCTATTATGATTTGATTAATATGATGCAAACATTTTGAAACTGTGTATTCGACGCCACCACGTTCTTCGAAGAATATATTTTCGAATCACTGACATTCGAAGTTTTCCTCTCCATATTCTTTTGTCTGACTTTGGCACAATTTACCTGCACTGCTTCTTATATATCTAAAATTATTTCTTTCTCCTGGAACCAACGCAAACGACTTCTTCGCCAGTGCCAGTGTTCATCATTGTGTTAACCACTTGAGTGTAGATGGACAGTGGGGATAATAACCCTAGATAATGACATTTTCTATCCATGCAAAGAATTGCTACAAGTAATAAATAAATTTTTACAAATTATTCCTGAATGTGAAGTGGAGAGGCACATCTTGCACAATGCATTCCAGTAAATTCATACATGACATCTGTTCTTGCATAAGAACATTGTGCAAAAATCCACCTCAGTCCTGCACTTTTGTATGTCAAAAAGGAATTTATATTTGTCCGAAATGAAACAAAAGCGATGAGTTCTCTCGATAAAAATTTATTGGCCAAAGAAACTGAAAGTTGCATTAAAATCTGACAAGACCTTTGGCGACCAGCGCCTCCTCTCGTTCGATGTACAGTGGTAAAAATGCAGCCTGTATGAAGGTTTATAAATAGGTGAGTGGTGATGTCAAGAAGTGCGTTGTGCGTCAAATGTGAAGTGATAGAGGTGTGAAGACAGGCTGTATTGCGGTAGTTCATGCGGTTTCTATTGATTTTGCACTGAAGCTGTGTGATTGCTTTTGATTCAAGTAAATGTTGTGTCGCGAGTGTTACTGAGCTTAGCGATGAAACCGACCAGAAAATACCCGATGTCGCATGTCGTTGTGTTGATTTCTCTAGCATGCTCATATAAGACACCACTAATTGATTTGTTAGTAATCGCTCTTTTATGTTCATTGTGCCTAGTAATAAACTTGCGAGCGGCTTTACCAATATTGAATTCGTTGCAACGTTGGTATGTGTACTTATAGACTAAGAATCTATCATAACAGGAGTATTTACTTAATGGTGAACAAATGTCACAGCTATTTCTAATTTTTATATTATTAAGACACTTAGCCGACTGTTTACCATAATCGTTAGCAATTTTAATGGGTAAATCATACTTTTTAATGGCTATATTTATTAACTTATTGCATTAGTCGCTAATGTTTTTTACAGTCGGCTAAGTATCTCAATAATAAAAAAAATAGAAATAGCTGTGACATTTGTTCACCATTAAGTAAATACTCCTGTTATGATAGATTCGTAGTCTATAAGCACAATGAACATAAAAGAGCGATTACTAACAAATCAATTAGTAGTGTCTTATATGAGCATGCTAGAAATCAACACAACGACATGCGACATCGGGTATTTTCTGGTCGGTTTCATCGCTAAGCTCAGTAACACTCGCGACACAACATTTACTTGAATCAAAAGCAATCACACAGCTTCAGTGCAAAATCAATAGAAACCGCATGAACTACCGCAATACAGCCTGTCTTCACACCTCTATCACTTCACATTTGACGCACAACGCACTTCTTGACATCACCACTCACCTATTTATAAACCTTCACACAGGCTGCATTTTTACCACTGTACATCCAACGAGAGGAGGCGCTGGTCGCCAAAGGTCTTGTCAGATTTTAATGCAACTTTCAGTTTCTTTGGCCAATAAATTTTTATCGATAAAACTCATAACATAACTTTTGTTTCCATTTCGTACAAATTTGAAGCATGGCGAACCTCCCGTCGCTTGGTCAACTACGAAAGGAATATTTTTTTTGTAAAGTGGACTTCCGCAAAAGTATGCGCAATCAGATAAGTTTCTTTGACGACCTTGCAAAAAAATCAATCTGATTACATGTTCTGAAATTTTGATTGATGTTTCAGTGTGTCCGACACGAAGCAAATGTTCCGAAATGATTTATTATCTTTATACAAAGGAATGCATGGAGCGCGTTTGTGACTGATTTCTTTTTCGAATATGTTTTCTGATGAAGTTGGACAAAATGTTCGTTCGTGACCGCACTTCTCGAAACTTATGAACTGCTAGTAATCAAACGCTTCTAGATTTCTTTTCAGCATTTAAGTTGATCAAATAGCATACTAGTCTATTCAATCAGAGCAAATTTCGTGATGAAGAATCCAGAGCTTTGGAGGTTATTAACGTTTACATTTTTTTGAAAAAGTCGTGTCGTTCTGTGTTCGTTCGTGACCACTCAAACTATTGTATTTTAAACCATCAAATACACATTTTTTCATCGGTTTGGCTAGTGTTTCATAAACAGTGAATATTGCAGCCAATTCAAATAAAGTATGATTATCACCGGTTCAATAGGTTAGGAATGACAATCAGAAATGTAGCAACAAATCCTGCAAAGTTCGTTCGTGACTGCGTGGAATTGCCGATGTTCAGCTTCATAGGAAGTTCCCATTGAAGATGTCCAACATTAACTCCGAAATTTGGTGTAACACCGGGACAGACTGTGGGTAAAATCAGGATACTTTCAATCATATTTCAATTGAAAAAAAATACTGCATTCAAACAATGTAGGCCTACTGGTTTACTACAATTATGACCATTTCATTGTCTTAAATTTATTTTCATTATAAATGCGAACATACAGCAAACACGCATTCTGAATAAATCTTACAATGTGGATTCACCGACCGCATTATTTCGCAGAAAAAAGGAGCACTTTTAACTTAACTTTCAGCAAAGAAAAGTCACTTCGCTTTATCACAATTTGAATTACCATTATTCTTTTGTTTTGCATTCAAATCAGTTGTGTATATGAATACATGAACGCGTGCATTAACGGAAGCATGCTTTCGCAGGGACATCATAGAATGAATGCAAAAATTAGGCCATCAAGATCGAAGTCTAATGAACAGGCCAAAAAATAACAACAATGCTCTACCTGGTGGTAGCACAAGTCGCCATTTGGAGCATGAAAGGACAAAAATATCGATCCTACACTTACAATACCTCTAGTACAAATTATCATTGAACTTATCATTTCACTCGAACGAAGCTAATGCTCCTCTGTGATTTTAAAGCTTATCATGTTTTGTCATACTACCGAAAAACACTTTCTGCTAGATTATTTTTTGACCATATTCATTTGTCACATTTGTCACATCTACAATGGTTGAACGTAAGAAAAAGTGCGCTCCTTGTGATTTATCTGGTTGAGTTTCTAAAAGTATGTACTGCGAGACAGACGCATGTTCGCGTTACAGTCGCAGCCTAACTGTCTGTTAAAATCCAGCAGAATGTCGGCACTCTGCTCGATTTCAACGGACACTGAGGCTGCGACTGTGTCGCTGCACGTACTTTCTCATTGAGGATAAATCACAGGGAGTGTTCTATCTTTTCCTTAGTTCAACCTATGATAAATTATTTCCCGTCATAAATAGTCAGCTACACATTTGCCTTCCCATGTTAGTGATTATCAGTCTCAATAATCAAAGTACAGATCATTCACACTTTTTCATTTCCATTGCACATGAACATCTGATCTATAACAAGCATTTCTGATAAGTTTACTGTAAGAGCTTGATTCTTCTCTTCACGTTAAGCACTATTGGTAAAGGTAACGAACTTAATAATTCACATATCTAAGACCAAGCTGGCAGCAGGATTATTCCTGTTTTGCAAGAATAGTTAGTCCAACCCCGCGTCCATGTGTACTGAACATGCACTCGAGTGCTGGAACATGCAACGTTGGCTAAAGGGATGACAGATGCCAAGCCTTCCTACTTTCTAAAAACCGGTTGGCGTTTTATTTGTAGGGAAACAATTATATACTAAGAGCTCATCACACATTATATTCACCAAACGATAACAATGTTTAAAATCTATTAACTAAGTTGCCGAAGTTTGAAAATGATTTAATTAACTACCGGTACTGTTGCACATTCAGCATATTTTGGCCGAAGCAAAACTCAAAAAACCTGCTAAGAAATGTGAGTTGGTGAACTGGTGATATTGAGTCAATTCTTGTTTTAGTACGAGGAGCCATGCGATCACTTAAATTGATGGTTTGGGAGGAGTCAAGATTGTAGATTGCATTTTCTAGAAAAGCAATTAATTTCGGAAGTGCAGCAAGGACATTCATACAAATTATCCAAGCACTTATATGGAAGACTTTTGATGAGTTTGACTGACTGAAGAAATGATTTAAATTGATTATCAGTATTTTGACAATTGCGATGTGCTGAGCAGTTCGTACAATTGCTTGAACACTTTGTTTTACAACGATCCAATACCCTAAATGTATGTGGGATGTATCAATAACAACAATAATAATATCCACGACCAGAGTTTTTTGAGGCTGCTCTTTAGGCGGCGATCTCAAATCCTTAAGAGGCACTCGGAGCTCAAGTTCGTCGGATGTGGAATAGGAGTTGCAGTTGACTGTTTCGATCGCTTCACGATAAAGCCATCGCGCGTTAGAACTCTTCGTTTAGACATCGCGAATAACTTCATTCACTCGTCGTTTCACAAATACATTTGAATACCTCATGGTTCGAGCTAAAATCTTCAAAAATCCTCATACCCCCTATAAACCTCTTATAAGGCATAAAATCTTAAGGTTGCGCACCGCCGCCTGAGATGGCCTTAAAAACGCTGTCCACGACTGCTCATACGTCCATCGCAATTGAAACGAATAACTCAAGAGACAGTCAATAGCAACATTTATAATAAAGATTGAAATACGCTGTAAAAATCAATTTCACGTTTTTCTTAATCAGTCATCCAGACAACTGCCACGATCTCAAAAATTTTGTAACTTCATAGCATTGAGGAGCTGTGGCATTTAACGTTGGTTTATGAATTTTAGAAAATTGATTTGTGATTTTTTTGGTGAGATCTCAAAAATCTCATAGATATCGAAGGCAGTCAAGGTGACATCAATGTATCAAGCTACTATTTCAACAACTAAAATGCAAATTTTAACAATATTTGATGTAAAGTTTCATAAAGCTTAGGCTGACTGGTGAAAGACTCGAAAGGTTGACCCAAACTTTCATTGACTAAAATTTTGCATTTTTAAATTTCTCCATCCGTATTCACTGAAAAAGTAGAGTTTGAACAAAATATTTTCATACAATTGCTGCCTGAGATTTATCCACTGTAATGATGCAAGCTAAATTATAATCTGATCGCTGTTTTTTCTATACATCGCGCTCGCGATATTCTCTACGGCAAACTTCGTGCAATATTTTTTTGGTGAACTGGGTGCATTAAATTGAATTTTGACAATATTTGTAGCATTTTCATTTAAGTTACACCTAGCATCATTCCACTATCTTCCAAGTGACATAATGCGATGTAACTGCTTCAAAAGCAGAACAGTAAATTTCTTTACTAGAATTTATTACTTTTCTTAGCTAGAATTTTCGCACAAGGACCAAAGTGAAAACTGATAGTGGGTCTACTATCATCTCCAAGAACATGCAAGCGTTATAAAAATCGGTCCATCTGTTCTCCTGTAAACTTAAGAATTAGCATTGACCAATGTGGGAATGCTTCTCTTGAGTTCATCGACATATTCACGTTGTCTGCAGCCGGTGCTGCGACCAGGCTCTGAACTCGAAGACTATGTGATTCCGTCCTCGGCGTCACCGATAGGCAGATAGATTAGGGAACGAACTACTAGAGGTGAGGCATGTAAATATTTCTACGTGAATCAAGCGAAATTCCTAGTAGTTGAATAACATCAATTAACTTGTTCTGTGCGTCCAATCGGTCGGATCCTACATTTAGGAATCAGCTTAGCAGGCCAACAGAATTAAAGCAAGTTGCAGGTGTCAGTCGACTGTGCAGTAACATTTGATGGGAATAACCAGAAGATATTCCAAGATTTCCGTTTTGCAACGATCAATGAAGTGGTCTGTATTTAGTTATTGCTAATATATGAGGCCAGCCTATTTATGTTTTGCAATTATTTCGAGCATATGTTATACATCTCAATTGTTTCAAATCAGGCAGGCGGGAACAGGAACTAGGGATGGCTAGCCCCTCCTCTAAAAGTTTTACTCGCTCTTAGTGCCTAGGGGACCTTTAGCCAGATAGGGTCTACACTGATCATGGAGTGAAATTCATCGATTGGCTTCAATAAATAGAGACCTGTAAGGTACAAACAAGGTACCCGGTAGGCTATATATTTCCTAAACATTTATAATTTGATTAATTTACCTTTTATCACCTTCCACGTACATGCACTGACGTCCCTTTTGATGCGTAGAGCTCAGTACAGCGAGTTTAGAGAAAGACCTACTTTCACTTACTGACGTGTCAACTCAAATCAAACACTCAAATTTAATTTGTTCAAGCTCTAGCCTGAACGCCAACTGCAGCACTTTCTTCAGGGAAAGAGGTCAAATATTCGACTTTTATAGAATGATGTGCATCCTATGACTAATACGAATCCACGCGTCTGCTGAGTTCTACTTGGTTCCTCTTCATGTAACGCAGGATAAAAAACATGAAAATCCAATTGGAAGCAGATTGAGGTAAAGTGTACCATTACGTGGATTAATTTCACATAATTAGATTCATCTGCGCGCGTTTCGAATTCATAGAAAGGAAGGGTTATATGAATAGAATAGAATAGAATAGGCTCTTTATTGTTTCACAAGTGCGGTGAAATCATTACATAGCATAATCAAGACAATTAACAATTAAAAACGTCCATAGCGAATAAAAGAGTTCGAATATCTGCTTGTCTTCGCAAAGGGTGCTCTTAATACACAAGTATTGCGCGACGTCGGGAATCTTTCTTCAAACATAACACGAAGTGGATGGTCACACGACTTTACGATGTTGTCAAACAGTCTGTTACAAATACGATTAGTGGCATCTTCAAAGGTACAAAACTCATAATCAGAAAAATACTTAGCTGCTCTTCGTTCTACGCGTAAAATTTTGTGAAGCAAATATTGAGGTACGTTACAAAAACCAGGAAAACTGTACAATAAAACGGAGCGTACAAAAGCAACGTAGCATTATGTACAATGGGCGAAGGACAACCAGCTCGTCTTAAATTTCGCAAGATGAAAAATCTTTTATAACATTTATTTACTATGTCATTTATATGCAGGTTCCAGGAGAAATCGGAAGAGACCGTAACACCAAGCAAGCGTAGGGAAGACACTGTAGACAAAGAGGCCCCCATCATTCGTCTGAACACTGACGATATTCAAGGACCTCTCAGTGACATAGTTCATGACACAGCTCTTTTCACGATTCAAGCTGAGGCCAACTGATTCAGACCAAGTCTCGAGGTGTGTCCATTCACACTGCAAAAATCATCACACTCTGAGCGGATAAAATGGAGTATTGTAACATCATCAGCAAACTTAATACATGTCGAGTTGTCACACACAGGCGAATAAGAATCGATCACTAAAGAAAACAAAATTGGTCCCAAAACACTTCCTTGTGGAACACCACTCATGATTGGTGACCAATCCGACACATTGCCATTAAAGCGAACACGCTGCTTGCGGTCACACAAAAAATTACACATTAGAGCAATGGCCTGACGTGGCAGACAAAATTTAACAAGAGCGGCGACAATCGAGTTAAAAGTAAGTCTGCCAAAAGCTTTTGAAAAATCAGCTGCGAGTAGACGTACAGCACCGGACTTTTTATCTAAAAAGCTTAGAATCATATGATTAATCAAAATCAATGCATTTCTCGTCCCTTTACCAGTTCCGGAAACGTATGCAAACTGTGTTGGAGAAAGTTTGGGTGACACACGAGGCAAAATCCAATGGGAAACAACAATTTTCTCTAAGATCTTTGATAAAACGGGTAACATAGATATTGGACGAAATTCAGATGGAGAGGAGGGCTTTGCAACTTTTGGAATAGGAACAACATCGGCATACTTGAAAATAGTTGGGAATATGCCGGTTTTTAGACAATTGTTGAAAATATGTGCAATCACGTGCGATATGAACAAAGAATTGTTTTTAAAGACCCAAAAAGGGATAGCGTCAGGGCCTCCACAGCCCTTCTTCAGACGCCTTAAATAAAAATCAATCTGAAAATCAGTCACTTCAAGTGGTTCATCAGGTAAGAAAACATCATTCACAGAACACAAGGACTCACTTTCTTGAATACTGAAGCGAAATAATCATTCAACTTGTCAACAGATATATTAGATGGCAAAACATCACAATTCTTCATGCGCGAGATGGTCCTGTAGCGTTCCATGCATCTCGAGTATCAGAAGACAATTCAACTTCAGACAAACAATTCTTTTTCAATGCACGAGTATAATCAATGACCTTAAACGTAGAGAAAGATACTTCATCTTGTGGTCTTTGTGAAAAGCGCGATCACGTCTATCCATTAAAATTTTGAGTGCAGCATTCATCCAAGGAGGGTCATTACTACGAAACCGGACCGTTATGCACGGAAAACAAGCATCATAGATGAAATACAGAACATTATAGAAAACAGTGATCGCAAAGTCAACATTACTGTAGCATTCTATCAGACTCCAATTAACAAGAGACATTGTATCTCAAATTTTGCGCTTATTGCTTTTAGAAAAATTGCGTAATCTCTTTTTCGTGGTAATTGGCTTACACCAGGACGCCACAAAATAACAGAGTGGTCTGAACGACCAAAGGGGGTTGAAACTTTAGGTTCACAATCAGACTTAATATTAGTAAATATGTGATCTAGTGTACGGTTACCCCTGGTTTTCTCAAAAACAATTCTCACAAGATCAAAAGAACTCATGAGTGTATCAACATGTGTAACAAGATCATTAAAATCACCACATAAGACGATTTTCGTAGACAATGGGTCGAAAAGAGGTAAAGTATAGACGTGCTCAATTATGTCCATGATACTAGAAACAGTACGTTCATTACGTAGAGAGTCTTTCCAAAAGGGATGATAAATGGTGATAAGTATCATCTTTAGAGCGGGAAACAAAATAGTGAGAATTTCACTTTCACATGCGTGTAGCGACAAGATATTATCATAAATCATTATTTCAAATTCTAATGATGCGGAAACATAGACAATTATGGCCACTCCGTACTTATTTCTGTCTTTGCGAACAATATTATATCCACTCAACGAAATACAAGAGTCCGGAACATCTGAGTCTAACCAAGTTTCAGTAAAAGCGATGAGATCAGGTTGTAAACTCACTACACGATGTTCCACTTCGTCCATTTTGTTGCACAGTGATCTGACGTTGGACAAGAGAATATATGGGGTCCTCAGTTCAAGCTTCGGAGAGCGCGTTTGATTATTTAAAGTATGGCAGCGAACGAGATTCCTCTGACGTTGTTCCGCAGTACGTTGTTCAGCAGGACCATGTCTGTGTAATCCTCGGTGATATCGTACATGTCTGTTTGAGGGCACATTCAATTCTCTTGGCACATGTATATCGTTGATCAGCTGACATTCTCCTCCTCGTGATAGGCACCAGGATGCGAGGTCTGATGAGCGGATAGGCGTTCGGCACAGCACTGTTTGAGTGAGAATTCCCGCGTGATCGGGAAATCCCGTTTCTAGGGCTACGCGATAGCACAGGAATGGGGAAACCCGCAGAGCTGGCTGAATGAGGGTGAGGTTCACAACGACGCGGCACTCCGTGCAGCCACACCGCTCGCTTGACAGCTCTTCTTGGCGTAGGGGCGCACGCGCGCAGCTGCATCAGTGCGCTGCGAGAGTATGTAATGCGAGGGACTGGGAGGCCATCAATGTGTGAGAGGCATCGATGTAGGAGTCAAAAAAAGGAAACTGGAGAACGGTGAGCGCAGCAGTGATGGACGCAAGCCGAAAGTAGCACCACAGGGAAGCTCGTAAAACAGAGAACATGATGATTACAAGATGATTGCAACGATGATGGGGAGGATGACGTAGGATATCGAAAGTCACTGAACGACATGAGACCGGGAGGAGGACAACCTCCCTGTCCGCGCGCTAACCAGCGAATGAATATAACCTTAATATCGAAATGGCACATCACAGAATTATATAACTTGCTCCTTCTCGAATGCATAATTCGTATATCGCTTGCTATTGGAAATGGTAAACAATAAGCTGTCATCAGAGGGCACCAGAACTAGTGAGAGATGCGTGCGTGCTGTGATATCACTTCGCACACACCAAGACACACATCGCTGTCTTGTCTAACATGGGTTTCAGTGTATGCCCTATACAGTGAGAAATGCCGAAGAGGATATGAAAACATCAAGTGAACTAATTTTCGTACGCCTGCTACTTTTTTTAATAATGATCGGAAGGGCCAACATCATGAAGAAAACTTGTGCGCAATGATCTGAATTCTTCGAATCTGAAGGAATTTTGGCAATCGAAGCACTTTGCTGGAACTCACATTAATCCGCAAGCGACGCACTTTTTTCCTATCTCTGTAAGGCATTAGGAATTCCTTTTCGCCCACTTAATAGGCTCCTCGATGTGCCTGCGATTTCGTATTAATCACACTTCTAGCAAACCGAAGCAGATAAACAAAATATTTCATTATGTGACTAAAATAGTTCGATATCCTATGTCTACCTTTACGTGAATTAATTCATCCAATCTTTCCGAGCTATCAATTTAAACTTTTAACACTCAGTTAGAATAATAAATTTCACTTATACCATCAAGAACAACTTTAATGCGAATACTTGGAAGTGTGCTATTAAAACCATCAGTTCTGCACAAGTGAAGCCCATTTTGAAAGTTAGCCCCATTAAATTCATTTGGAGGAATACCGTTAAAGATCAAGATAGGTTGCTCCAGGAATTCATAAAAATCCATGATTAAACGTTCCATGATAAAAGCATCAAATTTTGACGTTTCTTTATCTCACCAATGCTTCCTTTTATCAAGACTTTCAAGGCATAGTCATTTAGCCAAATTCACAATAACGTATTTCGAAGTTTCATTCATGACGTATGGTTTACTTCGGAGCATGAACAGCAACTGTCCGCAAACCAGACAAACATTCGCTTTACAACACAAAATCTTGGCCTAGCCTACCGTGAAATTATTACCGCACGGCTGTTTCACAAAAAGTGAAACTAGAACGGACAATAATATCAACCTAGCGTTGATAGTATGAACAGGTTTTGTTCGGGATTTTATAGGAAAGGTGCTCATTCGTCAGTGCTACAGCAGTGCCAACGTTCATAAAAACATGCATCGATTCATAGCGGTTGGGGATTGCAGTTACTTACAAGATTCCGAGGGCATTGAAAAACTCAGGTTTATGCTTTTCTACAGTAGAAACCTTATAATTGACACTATCTACAAAATTCCATCATTGTGATAACAGGTGCATTTCGAAATGCACATGCACTGCACAAACAAAACTTCAGGTATGCTATTGTCTTCTACTACTGTTCCAGTAATATTTTTTGCCTATCTCATCCCCATGGAGCCATGGTGAACGACATCTGGAGAATGAGATCGCACACCAGAAAAAATGAACGATAAATTCCATAACATCTTGATGCTTTAATTAATGTACAGCTAAAATGAAGAAAAATCAAGGGGTCTAAATTACCTGGGATTTTTGCTGTTTCATTGGAGAGATCTATTTTTCTTTTCACAAGTCCCATATCAGCTGGCTTGTCAGCCATTTTTCATCAACATTTGAAATGAGAGGCTTCTATAAACTGGAACAGATAAACAATTGAACAGATGGCCCTTTTCTATACGTCAAATCTCACTTAAATTGGCAATTGAAAACTAATTTAACACGAATATAATGGCACTTTCCATGAATTCTTGAATCAAGGGCACTGTGAAGTTTTTTAGGTCTACTGCACCATTCTAACAAGCAGTTGCTATTGGTGTCTGATAACCTCATTGAAATTAGATAAAAGTAAGAATTTCATTAATTTTTAGTTCCAATCGATTAATATAAAACTAGAATGTACTAGAAACTAGAACATCTGCTGTTTTGTCGTCTTGTGAAAGTGGTGTTATTATTATCATGTTTTTCTCTTTGTCAATTTGAATGCGATTTGACGCAAAGAAAAGTGCAATTGTAGATAAGATTTTAGCAGAAAATTAAGGCAAACCTCTGCGTGTCGCGCACAATTGTCGAACTTTGTTGGTGAACATAGCTTATTCAACTCATGTCATTTGATAATTATATTGACATTATCACTGTTGGATAAAATATTTAACACATGCATATGTATACAATATTTGCCAAAGATATTTAACACTACTTGTTTACGTGGTTCCCCTATTAAACCTCTTTGATATTTGCACAGACTTATGCACCTGTCGCCGCATGGAAAAATGGAAAATCCTCCAGAAAATTTTCGAAAATTTCCTTCGTCGAGGCAGCTGCGTACCAATTAATTGGGTCTAAAACTCTTGATTTCATCATCATTTGGATTAAAGCGATCGTAGCAATACGATTTCCGTCCGATGATTTTTGAACATTCCTTTGCCACCGCAGTGGCTGTTAGTGATGCAAATGGAAAATTTTCCAATTTTTTCAAAATTTTCCGGAAAATTTTCCAGTGGAAAATTTTGAAATTTATTTTTTGGTGATTGACATTTTTCCTTTGTTTTGGAGACCTGTTGTAGTCGTTTGAAAAGACTATGCAATATGCAAAGACCGAAAACTTCTCTATCATTCCTGCATTACCTTTTGGAACTAACTGCACCCTTTCCATGTCTATTTCAGATCATCCCAAATGAATTTCAGATATTAGATGGATTTCAGATTTCTCTAGTTGAATTTCAGATATCTATCAGAAACCCAACTTTGAAAGGATCTTAAATTCAACTGGAGAATCTGCAATTCATCTGGAAATGTCTGAAATTCATTTGGGTAGATCTGAAATCGATTTGGAACTAAATCTGAACCATGAGGTAGAAATGGAAGATGCATGCAGTTTGTCCAACGAAGATCGGACAATATGCCAGAACTTAGAAACTGTCATTAGTGATGAAAATTTTCCGGAAAATTTTGAATCAAAATTTTCGATGGAAAATTATGGAAAATATTGGAAAATTTTGGAAAATATTGGAAAATTATGGGAAATTTTGGAAAATTTTGAAAGTTTTGATTTTTGTGATGCGCCCTATAATTGGGACGCTTCCGCAGCCGAGGCAGGTACATACCAATAGAATGGGTCTAAAACTCTTGATTTCATTATTATTTCGATTAAAGTGATCTCGCAGCACTGCGAGTTCCGTCCGCGGATTTTTGAACATTCCTTTGCCACCAGTGGCTTGTGCTAATATGTTAACATTTTTGATTATCGCACAGACACCGTTTGGGATAACGTGAATCTTGCTTTAGAATAGAGGTATAATTTCATGCAATGTGAAAGATCTGGAGCAAAAATAATTTTGGAGTTTACTTGTTAGCTTGAAAGTTAAGCTTTATTGTGCAGCCTTGATCATAGTGATACAAATTCTCCATATGTTGATGAATATGTGAAGAATAAGCACACAGTCCACGCAGCATTATACATGAGCGACCAAATTGGAAGACTGTAAACTCGTGAGATATTTGGAAACTAAAGATATCTGTGATGAGTAGAAGAATATCTATGACAAGTTCTGGCATATTGTCCGATCTTCGTTGAGGACAAACTGCATGCACATCTTCCATTTCTACCTCATGGTTCAGATTTAGTTCCAAATCGATTTCAGATCTACCCAAATGAATTTCAGACATTTCCAGATGAATTGCAGATTCTCCTGTTGAATTTAAGATCCTTTCAAAGTTGGGTTTCTGATAGATATGGGTAAATCCAATTTAATCCACAACATTTGACGAAAATGTGTCTTTGATTTGTAAAATCCATATTTCTGAACCGATTTCAATAGTTTTTTTTTTCAATCGAACCGTAAAGATCTCATCTATTATGGCATGGTTTTTAAAAAGTCACAAAGCCAAGACCTTCTTCACAAGTTGCCGTTTTTTGCCGAAAAAAGACCAAAAAAGCATGTCCAAAGTTGCAGTACTCTCACTTCAACACGGATTTTCGATTAGATACATTCAAATACACCCACTAATATTTATATCATCTGAAAGAAGAAGATCAGCTCTTTAAGACAGTCTAATTTTAAATATTATAATCAATATTAATCATTGAATTTTCACTGGGTTTCCATTGTCCAATGAAAAAAATGTCCTCTGACCGAGACGTTTTCTGTCCTCTGACCGAGGTACCTTTTCTCGAAGAATATTGATTCTTCCGTTAAAAGTTTTGCACCAAACGAATCCTCTAGTGTGCAAATCCGTAAAGAAAATTCAGTTTGATGCCGTTACAAGTGTGCAATATGATTTAAAAATATTTTTTCCGTTTTTTTTCGACAGAGAATTTGAATATTCCCAAAAATTTCATATGGATGCTGAAACCAGAAATTTTGTCAGGAATCGATGAAATTTCACAGCATAGGAGAGATCCATGCTCTTAACATCTATGCAAAAGAAATTTTTCATTTATATCAATTAACCCTCTCAAAATCTCCAAAAACCACGAAAATGTCCTCTGACCGAGACCCTAAAAAATCTCGGTCAGAGGACAACGTTGAAATTGAAGATCTCGGTCAGAGTACAAGGGTCTCGGTCTAAAGACATGATAATGTATGCAATTACATCTAGATCACTTCGTTTTACGTGTTCAAGTATTCGTCCAAAGTTCCCGCAGTCTCATGAACCCAAATGCACAAACCGAAGAGTTTCCTGTTCGACATCAATTTGTCCTCTGACCGAGACCTTAAAAATCTCGGTCAGAGGACAGGGTCACGGTCAACGGACAATGCAATACATTACATTTTGGTCACTTCGCTTTACGCATGCAAGCATTCATCCTAAGTTCCCAGTTTCATCAGCAACCCAAATGCAGTAAGCCGAAGAGTTTCCAATTCGACATCTATCTGACCGAGATCAATTTGTCCTCTGACCGAGATATAGAAAAAATGGCTTTTTAAAAGTGCTAGATTTCTATGGAAAGTTTTTATATGGTGTGGTCACCGCTAAGATTTTCGTGTTCAGCGTAAAAAAATGAGTATATATGCAAATTTTCACGGAAATCTGAGACCCAAAGTTGAAAAGACAGAAATGTTGTGGAATAAATTGGATTTACCCATATCTGAAATTCAACTAGAGAAATCTGAAATCCATCTAATATCTGAAATTCATTTGCGATGATCTGAAATAGACATGGAAAGGGTGCAGTTAGTTCCAAAAGGTAATGCAGGAATGATAGAGAAGTTTTCGGTCTTTGCATATTGCATAGTTTTTTCAAACGACTACAACAGGTCTCCAAAACAAAGGAAAAAATGTCAATCACCAAAAAAAATTCAAAATTTTCCATTGGAAAATTTTCCGGAAAATTTTGAAAAAATTGGAAAATTTTCCGGAAAATTTTCCATTTGCATCACTAACTGTCATAGATATTCTTCTACTCATCACAGATATCTTTTGTTTCCAAATATCTCACGAGTTTACAGTCTTCCATCGCTCATGTATGGCTGTACAATAAATTGTTTTTTTTAATTTTTTTAATTTTTAATTATCACACACACAGACACCGTTTAGGATAATGTGAATCTTGCTTTACAATAGGGGTATAATTTCATGCAATGTGAAAGATCTGGAGCAAAAATAATGTACTTTATTTTGGAGTTTGCTAATTAAAAGTTACAAGCTTCATTATGCAGCGTTGATCATAGTGATGCAAATATTCTCCATGTATTGATGAATATGCGATGAAGTATAAGCACACAGTCCACGCAGCATTCATGAGCGACCAAATTGGAAGATATAAAGACTGTATAACTCGTGAGATATTTGGAACTAAAGATATCTGTGATGAGTATTGATATATCTTCAAACTCAGGCGCATTGTCTGATATCTTCGTTGAGGATACACATCCTCCATTTCTAGTTCAGATGGTTCAGATAGTTCCAAATCGATTTCAGATCTGCCCAAATGAATTTCAGATATGATCTAGATGAGTTGAAGATCTTCAGTTGAATTAAAATCTTTTAAAAGTTGAGCCTGTGACAGATATATGAAATTCAGCTAGAGAAATCTGAAATCCTTTTTATGTCTGAAATTCATTTGGAAAGATCTAAAATGGACATGTTAAAAGTGCAGCTGATACCAAAAGTGTTAACATACAGGGATGATAGAGCAGTTTTCGGACTTTCAAACGATTATAACAAGTCTCCAAAACAAAGGAAAAAACGTCAATCACCGAAAAAAGAATTTCAAAATTTTCCAATGAAAAATTTTCCAGAAAATTTTGAAAAAATTGGAAAATTTTCCATTTGCATCACTATCATTGAGGATACACATCCTCCATTTCTAGTTCATGGTTCAGATAGTTCCAAATCGATTTCAGATCTGCCCAAATGAATTTCAGATATGATCCAGATGAATTGGAGATTCTCCAGTTGAATTGAAGATCTTCTCAAAGTTGAGCCTGTGACAGATATATGAAATTCAGCTAGAGAAATCTGAAATCCATCTTATGTCTGAAATTCATTTGGAAAAATCTGAAATAGACATGGAAAAGGTGCAGTTGGTTCCAAAAGTTAACGTACAGGGATGATAGAGAAGTTGTCTGACTTTGAATATTACATAGTCTTTTCAAACGACTATAATAAGTCTCCAAAACAAAGGAAAAAACGTCAATCACCGAATAAATTTCAAAATTTTCCACTGGAAAATTTTGAAAAAATTTTTCATTTGCAATCACTACTTGTAGGTACTAAATTGTTGCATTTTTAATTATCACACAGACACCGTTTCGGATAACGTGAATCTTGCTTTACAAGGGGTATAATTTCATGCAATGTGAAAGATGTGGAACAAAAATAATGTACTTCATTTTGGAGTTTGCTAATTATTAGCTTGAAAGTTAAGCTTTATTATGCAGCGTTGATCATAGTGATGCAAATTCTCCATGTGTTGATGAACATGTGATGAAGTAAGCACACAGTCCACGCAGCATTCATGAGCGACCAAATTGGAAGAAAGACTGTAAACTCGTGAGATACAGTGCTGGTCAAATTATTAGACGCAGTCGCCAAAAATGAAGGAAATAAGTGAATGTGACCTTATAAAGGAATATTGATGTCAAAGATGTATTTAACTTTAACTTTTGGTGTTAATTGAGTGTCAATGCTGTTCATCTATCAATCTGCGTTCTGCGCTGATAATCGCTATTTCTAGTATGATTGATGGATGAAGACTCGCTCATAATCCCAATAAAGATTGCATTAAATTTGCCTTATTTTTTCCTTTCAAATAAATATGACATGATCGCGAGGCACAATTGCTTCCCACGGTTTTAGATACGAAGAATTGTTTCGTCAAGCACATTTCCTCACGCTTACAGCAGTCCTCAAAAGGAGAGATGTCTTTGCCGTCGCTCATCAACTATGTTTATGAACGCTGATTGGCTAGAGATTGAATTTAAATCGTTGTTGCTGATAAAAGTCTGCTTGAATTTCTAGCACTCATTTTTCAATCATGGGACGTCTACGTGACATAACCGCTACTAAGAAATCAGCTATTTATTCATTGATCAAGAATACAGATTATTCAAACCGTCAAATTGCCAAAATGCACAATGTGAGCGAATGTAGGCCTACTGTGCGTAGAATGAAGAGCCGTGGGTCTGGCATCTGACTCACCGACCAGATACGGCAGTTCGCGCAATGGAAGATGTGGACGAAAACAAAAGATTTCCAATCGAGCGAAATCTGTATTGATTCGAGAGATCAAGAAGAATAGAAGACCGACATCTACGCAAATTACAATTAAGTACTCTACGTCAACATGGCGTCGAAGTATCAGCAAGAACAGTTCGCAGGAGATTGAATGATGCTATAGTTATCACAGCAGAACAGCCCTTAACCCACCCAGAACACGAACGTTTTGAAAACGGAAGGATATTGTTCGGTCTTGAACGTTCAAGAGCCTAGGACAAACCGAATCCGAACGTTCATTTGTCGACAAGTTAGGGCGGAAGCGCTACGTTTCTTAAACCTTCCGCGACTACCGTAGTTTCAACGTCAGGGGGCTAACTTCTACGCAACGTTTGTACTTAGTGTACATATAAACGATCGTTTGTCGACGATGATAGTTGATTTAACCATCAGAAATTAACGTTGCGAAAGCATTTACAAAATTTTCAATAAGGCTAAATTGGGAAGTTCTTCATTCCTTCCTTAAACATCGAGCTATGATAATGAAACGCAATACACATCACCTAATGTGCTCATCTGGAAGCTGCACGCTAATGACTGAATCTAAGAGTCACATTCACTTATGTGTTTGCATGAACATAGCAGCTAATTATCTACTCGTCTATAAGGGTAAAAACGATTATGCATTTTTATGGATTTAATGACTAGAATATAACACAAATTCGTACATGCATACATACTCTTGGATTACAAATAGTAAACACATTATCAAGAAGAAAAATATCAAATAAAACTGAGTACCAGAAATTCACTTGATGCAAATGCACTTCAACACAGAAATGCACTTTCCAATAAAATTAATTGGCAAGGATTATTCCACACGGCAAATATAAAATCGCACATAATTACATAGATGAGTTGCATAAAAAATGGCAAGGAATATCATCTGTCAACACTATTGCAGTATATAACACAAGATACTACAAAAATCAGCATGCGTAATTGCACGTCTAAGTCACTCTTTCTGCGATGTCACACAAGTGCACTATGAGTTTGTTTCATCTCTCTTCACTAAGTCTGTATCATCACTTGATGCAAATGCCACTTCAACACAGAAATGCACTTTCCAATAAAATTAATTGGCAAGGATTATTCACACGGGCAAATATAAAATCGCACATAATTACATAGATGAGTTGCATAAAAAATGGCAAGGAATATCATCTGTCAACACTATTGCAGTATATAACACAAGATACTACAAAATCAGCATGCGTAATTGCACGTCTAAGTCACTCTTTCTGCGATGTCACACAAGTGCACTATGAGTTTGTTTCATCTCTCTTCACTAAGTCTGTATCATCACTTGATGCAAATGCCACTTCAACACAGAAATGCACTTTCCAATAAAATTAATTGGCAAGGATTATTCACACGCAAATATAAAATCGCACTAATTACATAGATGAGTTGCATAAAAAATGGCAAGGAATATCATCTGTCAACACTATTGCAGTATATAACACAAGATACTACAAAATCGGCATGCGTGATTGCACGTCTAAGTCACTCTTTCTGCAATGTCACACAAGTGCACTATGAGTTTGTTTCATCTCTCTTCACTAAGTCTGTATCATCACTTGATGCAAATGCCACTTCAACACAGAAATGCACTTTCCAATAAAATTAATTGGCAAGGATTATTCACACGGGCAAATATAAAATCGCACATAATTACATAGATGAGTTGCATAAAAAATGGCAAGGAATATCATCTGTCAACACTATTGCAGTATATAACACAAGATACTACAAAATCGGCATGCGTGATTGCACGTCTAAGTCACTCTTTCTGCAATGTCACACAAGTGCACTATGAGTTTGTTTCATCACTATTTACTAAGTCTGTATCATCACTTAATGTATCACTGTGGTTATCAGTCAGAGCAGTGTTTTGCCTGAGCTTACCTCGCCAGCGTCGTCAACTTCATTATTTGGGGTCTTATGTTTTCTAAAATGCCTTGCTACTTCCTCTGATGATGCTCACGGTACTCTCTCGATTCATTTCGATTGTAAAAACCTTTCAGAACATCAGAAATAGCTCCGACCGCCGCTTTTTGGCAACAACCGCAAGATATCTTTGTAGCAATTAAGACGGACTTGTACAAGTCTGGCAGATCGTCGGCGAAACTTGTCTTCGGCTTCCAGACATACCCTGCCCGCTGAAGAATTGCCATAAAGCTCCAGAGCCAGCGACTATAAGAGAACTCCGTGCGATTGTAGAATGGTACTGCTACACTGAGGGGACAGCAGCCTATCAGGGCGTTGACCAAAGCATTTCTCATTCGGATGGTGTCGTGTTCGCTCCCAGAGAATACTTTGTTCTTCCTCATAAAGCTACAATAAAAATGCGGTATCATTTGGCATTTAATGCATTGACAATAGGTATAGAATGATACAAATCTATCGAAGAACATAATTAGCGGTCTATGGTGTCCTATGATTCAGGGTGATTTGGCCTCCGAAAACAGAAATCGACCCTGAGCGATTTAGAGCGAAAATCAGGAGTGAAAAAACCCTTGATTTTTAAGAAATTAAAAAAAGATCGATTTTTTAAATTTAAATCAGATTTTTTTCAATTTAATTTCGATTCTTCTTTTTTTTAATTTTGAACTTAGTTTGTTCCATGAAGGTGATAATAACATGAATAAAGTACTCAACGGAACTTTCGTAAGCAGTTATTTACATCCATTTAATCCAGCATGAACCTAACTGCAGTTTTCAATCAATTACTGAACATTATCTGATAAACTATCACTAACTAATTTGATGGCATAAGTATTCAGCTTAGAATTGATCTGGGAATAATTCCACACTTGTGCGCACGTATGTCATGGTATAGGCTATGTACACGTGCATTACCGTGTATATGCTAAAGTAAATGATCACAAATTTTTGCCTCAGGTTCTTTTTGTGAAACGATTTGAATCAATCATAGCATATACGGAGTGCTAGGTAGGTATCGATAAACTTAATATATACTATTTTTAAAAATAGTAATGCCTTATTCAACTGAAAAATTATTATCAAAAAAAATCATGCCGACCCTGGCGGAATGTCAGATAAAACACAATAATTAGAGATAAATTAAAATAGTACACGAAGTTTATGTAGGCTTATCGCAAACATGTACGTTGTGCAGCGCATTTTCTTACTTTTACATGCAGATGTGTCCCTTTGCATCATTCAGTATTGTACTCCAAAAATCAATTGGTGACAGGTTCGGCCTATCATGTTTTTTTGATGTTTTCAATATATCCAAACAAACTAAGGCACATGATTTTTTAAGTTAAGATCACTATTCGTTCAAATTTCCAGGAATGAGAATGGTGGTTGGGGGGCCGGACGGAAATGAGTTTTTGAGGAACCCTACATAGAAAAAATAAACAACTACATTAGCCCTAATAGAGGGGCCCTGGCTGAATTCCGCGTTTTGGCGGAAAATTCTCATCCCTGACTTTCAAAGCAGTTTCTATACCTCAAGCCAAAACAGATCAAACTAAGCATACGAAGCAGTACTAACAGGCAAGTGGAGTATAATCTGCCATTTATATCTACATGAATAAAAATGCACCAACAGCAGATACCGACAATATTTCTCATCAGCAATTTCATTCCTGCGATCAAGGTGCTCGTTCATACATTCAGTTTTCCAGTCAGTCATGCCTAGACGCCTTGATAGCCCTTGAAATCCCCAGTCTAGCACTGATAAAGACCTGGGAATTCCTGAAATATGTCTCAATTAATGTGATTCATCATGGGCGTTCCCAGCTCTAAAAATAACTCGATTAGTTAACCCACAGTACTGAAAAAGTAGTTCAGACAGATTTCCTATCAAAATAACTGATAACTGAAAATAATGAGAAAAAATGCAAAATAAAAATAACAAAACATTTTCTTTTAGGAGTCTTGAAATTTGTCAATGTCAACCATATCGGGGTATTAGGGAAATGCCCATTACACCCCAGTCAAAAGGGTGTCAAGTCATTTCGATCCCATGAAATCGAGTTATCTATGGAAGCGCTTCGCGTTTATTTCTTCTCCTGCCTTTCCTATCTGTTTCTGTGGAAGTTAATAGGCATATTCTTAGTAGCCTAAATCAGTTGCCATCTTTCGATTGAACGGAAAATTGAGTTCTAATTCAGTGATAAAAATAACCCAGAGCCTCTTACATGAAAATCCTGAAATTCGATCAGAACAAGGATTGGTCGTCAATGCTTAGTTGACCGAGTGAATTCACTTCAGATAGGCAGAAAATGTCTCTACGGGACCTACGTCAAACTAATGAATGCAATTTTGAACCGAAATATCCATCAGGAAAAATAACCCACAACACGTGCAATTTGAAATCTTACGACAGATGTTAAAATTGAGGAAACAGCAAAATGGAGCTAATTACAGCTTCTCAATAGGCAGGAAATTGAAGAGAGTACATCAGTTTACCTAAAGATGATGCTAACACATTGTGGAGAAGCGCATCTTCATTATTTCATGGTAGTTGAAGTGACTATGAATCGTCAAAAGTACCCGTAACACCCCGTTGCCACATGGACAATCGCTTCAGCTTTCGAAAGTATCAGGAAATAAAAAAACTTTTCTAATGAACAGCCACACAGCTATCATCATCTGCAATAATAGATTCCAAAGTAGCACTGTGTATAGTATTTATTACGAAGCATCAAATTCTGAAAATTTTAAAACATGTTCACCATCCGCATATTCCCAAATGATACATAGAAGTGTTGTATGACCGTAGGTTGTCTTGAGAGCTAGGAAGAGCAATAACTATATAATAACTTACAGTTAGTAGAAAACAGAGTGTTATCGAATAATTTTTCAGAAATCTTCATTGTGACGCAAACAATGCAACTGCATTAAGTCGTTGAAGTTAGCATCAACACTAGCATTATTTTTTCAAAATAATTTGCCCACATCTGGAATTTCACCAGTAACCATTTATTAACACAAGGAATTTGTCCATTGCTATCTCCTAGTCCAAAAGATAGTGCAAATATGTCATCCAAAAGAAAAACTTCATGCTAAGTAATGCAAACTTCACCAGCTAGCAAAACGAATTTGGCTACTCAAATATTCGGAGAATACTGGGATGTGTATTTGAGCTGACAAATTCGTTTTGCTAGCTGGTGAAGTTTGCATTACTTAGCATGAAGTTTTTCTTTTGAATGACCTATTTACATTATCTTTTGGACTACGCGATAGCAATGGGCAAATTCCTTTTGTTAATAAATGGCTACTGGTGAAATTCCAGATGTGGGCAAATTATTTTGAAAAAATAATGCTAGTGTTGATGCTAGCATCAACGACTTATTGGCATAGAACAATTTTCTTCTTAATTTCGCTACCACAACTTACTTCGTCTGTGGATGATGACACTGGAAACCCAAGATCGAGCAGACATCTAGTGGCACTGACGGCAGCACGGACTTCTTTCTTCGAGCTTGACATCATTCGTACAGTTGTTGTCATCGGTGATCGAGCATCACCTGTCGAACATAGGGACGTATCTTCAACCGGTTGGATGTGACCGATTTTGCCTAAAATGACGTTTTGCTTCTCCTGCACTTCATTGATCCTTGATAGTACAAGCTCTATCTTCCTGTTTTGACTTTCAAGCTGCTGCAGGACATGTTGAATTTGCTGATCATTAGATGGACTTTCAATGACATGCTGATCAATAGGTTGACTACTGCTTGGGTGACTGTTCGGCTGACTTTGGGACCTGAACACAGATACACCGGTTCATGCAAATATCCACTGCCGTTTTTAGTGGTGTCCGTGGCACAGTGGTTGTGTACTTGGACTAGCGATCTCATGGTCCAGAGGTCGAACCCGGAAAGTGTCACTGGAAGTCGGCAGGAAGGGCATCCGGACTACAAAGCACCACAACGCTCCAAACAAAGTCTGACTTCAGTCAGCACCGTCCAAGGCCCCAGTAGGGGTAAAAAGTGACGTAAAAATCCGTAAAAAAAAGTTATTAGATGAATTTCAAGGATTTTTTTACAATATATTTCTAATGGAACTGAAAATCGACAGACAAGTAAAATGAAAAACGACGATCGATTTGTCTCATCAATCTCAGTAAAAAATTAAAGAAATGGCAGCATGACTGGCGACTGACGAGGTTAATGTGTGTAGATCGAGCTGAAATGACTTCAAACATTTAATAAAAACATGGTCTCTCCCACCAAAATCTGTAGTTAATTATGGGCATCTTGTACTTACAGTACACGAGTACTTAGATCGCGGGGATATGGCACTTGAACGTGAAGACAATGAGGTATGACTAGCCTTTTATTGATTAACATTTACTCAAAACTAGTTAATATCTTGTCAAATTCTTGCGAAGTGCTGATACTGAGTGATGTAGGCCTAGTTTATAATTTGTGCATCAAATTGCTTAACACAAATTCATTGGTATTCACTTACTTGTAGGTGTAGAAAAGCCTTCAAACCAAGTCGAGACTCTTCCAGCGTCATTCACGGATTGCGATTGTGGAGTACTACAGGAATTTTCCTCATCTCCCGTAGGAACAGTCCCGTCTCGTCTTTTCAACTCTCGCTCAGCGGCTTCTAATGAATTGAATGTACCCAATTTCTTCCCCTTTATTCGTTTCCATTGTTTTCTATCGGGATCCGATCGACTGCGAATGAGATTCTTAGCATCATCTTGAACATTAGGCCACCAGCAATAATGGCAATCACTTCTATTTCCATTTTTGTCTCTAGTCGTAATCCATGATTTGGGAACATTCAACAGAGAGTTATCATTGAAATTGAACAGAACCCACTCATCCTAAAAAGCAAATTTCATTTAGTTTAAAACATGTACCAGTAACTTAGGTCAAGTTTTTTTTAGATTCGTAACACAAAAATCGTATTGATCCCTAGTTTGAAGCAAACGTAGCCTGTTGTAACCTTATAATTAAGTCACAAAACAACGTCTTTTCAGTAAGGTATTTCCCTGCAAATAAGGTAAATAAAAAACAGAAATGATGCACAAAACTTCAGTATATCAACAGGAAAGGCCATTCGCTGTAGTTTCCTAAATTGGCTTTCATTTCTCAAAATTCCTAATATTCCAGGAGAAAATCAAATGTGTTAAAAATGTAAAATGTTGCCCGACATACATAACTAAGTTGGTTTCCTGAACTTGATCCGATGTGAAGTAGTAGGCAGGACTTACTTACCACAATTGGAGGTGGAAGTTTACGCTTTCGTTCAGACTTCCGTTTGCTTGATGCGGTGGTTCCAACATTATCTTCCATGTCACTGTCAATCATATCTTCTATAAAATCAAAAAGAAATTGTTTCATTATTCATATAGAAATGCATCACGCATGTCTGAATCACTTACTGCATGATTTCAGCAATTTTGTTATAACATACACCTACATCATTTAACTGATTATACTTCAATGCGCTAAGGTCAGAACAATGATTCATCAAGATTATGGAGCAACGAAATTATCAACGCACGATCTCTGATCAAACGTGGATCCAGCATACCCGGAAATCCATCCATTTCAATTTTCATTCCTTGCCTGAAATTCAATAGCTCTGACCTCTGACATTGTGTGTAACGGAATTTACTTGTTTTCGATAAATAGCAACCAATAACACGCGAAGGTATGGGATCCGAAAAGAAATCATCGAGTCGTAGATGTTCCCTTACAAATGCACTATCGCGTTCAAGACGTATAACTTCATACACTTTATGACGCACACGGTCGACATAAACATTGTTCGGTGGATCTGCATGTATAACAACAGCCGGTTTTCCAATTTCCTGTTTGAGCTTCAGGTTTACTTGACTACGACGCACACCTTGAAGCAGAGATATCATTGGGTCATGCGATGATTTGATATACTTTTTCATCATCCCTAGATGATTTTCAAAAGGATATGCTGATATATGATCAAGACTTCCATGATGCATTGCAATACTCGGAAAATGTTGTAAAACATGGGCATTATAAGTGAGGAAGGACTTTCCATAATATTCGGCGAATCCCAAGATAACACGTTCCATGAGGCGTGATGTTGTTTCAAAAGAACTTTTTGCTTTATCATGATCAACCATCAAATTGCAAGCTGTACTAAGGTACAAGAAATGATTGTACTGCAGCTGTGTTGCTGTAATATTATATAGTAAAAGCTTTCCCGTATATAACAGCACCTGTCTTAATTCCGTATACTTATAATCTGGTAGTTCATTTATAGGTCTCAATTTTCGTGAGAACACGTTGGGAATGAACTTTGAGATGTATGCAATCCTTTCATCCAGAATTCGTATGTTGGTAGCACTCATCTTACAAGCATATCTATTATTACCACTTCTTTTTGGTCCGTCAGTAAGCCACGCCAATAATTTCTTTGTCACACCACCTCCCTGATGCATGAAATCAGCAGGGAATTCCGTAATCATATCGACGTCAAGCTTAAGCAGAGGTGAATTTAGTAAATTTTTCTTATGGTGCAAAAGTTGTGATTTTGATCTGAAGCTTTCATTGGTTCTTGGTGTTCCTAAGTTAAAACCTGTCCACACCATGCGTTTACCATCGTGATGTCCCTCTTGTTCACAATGATCACAACCAGCCTTCCCTGAAAATTGTACCATGTTCTTTATGAAAGCCCGGGCTGGTGCATCACAAACACACGCTTTGTGAGTAACTTTCATTCTTTTACCTTCGAAATCAATACCTTCTTCCATGACATTTTTCATTTCATCTACAAATTCCTCGATGAATTGCAAGCTATTCGGCTTCCCCAATCCTACACTCAACACAACTTCAAATACTATTCTAGGTTTGATATTTGCAATATAAGCCAACACCGGCCACGCATTCATTCGGCGTTTACTTTTAAATAAAGATAATCCATCTGTATTCCAAACTAATTGAAGTTCCGTCAAATCAGATAATTCGGTTTTTGCAAACAAAGGAAGGTGACGTAAGATTTGCTCTCGCAACCCGAAGTAGAAGTAAGATTGACCGGAAATCGTTCTTATTTGACTCTTCAGTGAATATCTGTCAACAGAAAAAAGTGTTTTATAGCTTAAGGGTAGTTGGGTTTTTACTACATCACGATGACGATCAAGACATTTCAAAACTTCATCCATCATAACTGTTGTCATGTTGCATTTCATGAAAGTTGCAGACAAATCGTGTAACAATGAGACGGATGCCGTTTGAACGCTAGATGAGCAATGCAGCGTAAATACATCCTGCATATCTGATTCAACATCCTGATCTGATTGAACTGAGTCATCTGCATCATGTGTTTCATCACTTTCTTCTTCTGAGTCAGTCACAGCCTCTCCAGTGGGGTCAAACAAATCTACTCCATAATTTTCTTCTATTAGCTCTATTAGCTCAAGATCTTCATCTTTGAATTCATGAAGTTCGGAGAAACCGTGAATACGATTTCCAAAATCATCATCAGCCTCTGTTATATTCGAAAGTTTGAGATTATCCGCGACAGATATGGAAGCCTGGTCTTTGTCGATTTCCGAGTCACTGATAGAAAAAAGTTCGTCACAAACGTCACTGGCACGATATGAATGTCTTTTACGCTTCGATCGAACCCACTCACGCGAGTACTCTTTTCTTCGTTTGCATCTGTCAGCACGTGTAACGTTCAGGGAAACTCCAGCAGTTAGATCTTCGATATGTTCTTCATCCATTAGCGATATAGTTTTAAGTTATCAGTTAGTGATGTAAGTGTATATTACTATATTAACATTGCGTGCCTGAAATAAGAAACGATATATTACTATCTTAATTTTTCTAAAAAATCTAAAAAGGGCGTTTTATCTGGCCTAGCTGTAAGTAACAAAAAAGTTAAAATCCGAGAGCTAGTGCCAATCTGCGCAGTCGTACACGAAACTTTGATGAACATCGCTTGCCAACTGCCAAAATGTGCGTCTGTCAGATCAGACCTGAGTTTCAAAAATACTGACGATAATAAACCATATGTACGGAGAAACTCCTACATTTAAGCCGTTTTCACTAGGGCTGTTTAGCGCTAAACACAGTTTACGTCGGTGTGAGAATAGAAATTATGCTAATGGCTAAGCAACATTTGTGAATACGGCCCGTGTTATCAGCGGGTGCTTAGAACTTTTCGTGACTATCAACCTTTTATATAGAAGACCACCTTGCGGACGTTTTTTGGATCTAAATTAGCATATCATCCATAATTAAAACATCAAAATGTAGGTCTACTGGGCTATGACTGAAGATAAACCTAACTTCAACAGGCCGCACAGCATCAGCAGAATATAATCTGCACTCATTCAGGTTGAATTCTTGATGATCGTGTTTAATACAATATAAATCACTCATCATAAGATGACTTTGTCTGTCAGAACATTGCCAACATAACTAGGGAAGATAATTAGATGTGCTCATATGAACTTTAACCTTTTTTGACATTCTTCAAGTCAGTTGACAGTCAAAATAAAAAACTTGATTTATTCAAGGTAATATTACTTAATCTAACCTAGCAAAATTTAATTAATGTATTGTACTGTATACATAATTAAGTCGAATTCTAACCGTGCAGTACCGGTACACTATGATCCCAACCATTTATTGTTCAATTCTGCACAATGATTTTGATCGACCTTGTAATGCACACTTTTAGTTAGTCATTTAGGCAGGTGTTAAGCGATCATAACCATACAACCGGTTGGAAAGATATGCCATTAAATAAATTTGCAGTCTACAAACTCAAACCATCTTCAAATATAAAACAATTCCTGAAATCATGTGAAAGCATCTCAAAAATCGTCCGTTCAGGAAGCAATTTTAAATATACATGTATACATTAATTTTTGCGAGTTATTATTGATTAATTTATTATCTCGTGCAGATTGTAGGTTATTGTGTCTAGACACTGCGCCTCCATTTCACTTTTATATAATTGTTGAACAATATCAGCTGTTTACAATAGTTCATGTGATGATTTTGTTTGTCGGACTCTACATTGTCGTGTACATGTCATGTACTGTAACATTCCACATATCCATGTTCGAGAGAATGAAACGAGACCTAACATTGATTGACAACATCTAATTGGCTGAACTCATCGTGTAATTATTTAGGACGCGACCACTGCATCAGAAATGACGATGGAATAGTCATCGGTGACAGTGTCCGACGTCATGGTGACGGTAGCATCGCCTTAACGGCAGCTTTTCGACTAACGGAGAGAGATCACCGTTAGTAAGTCAAATGGAGCTCTAACGGATAATGTTTAAATGGGTATCCGTTTACCCCCGTTATGCTTCCGTTTAACGGCGCTGTTACAATCACTAACGGAGGTTGGTGAAACACCTCCCTGAGTATCAAAATGACTGGTGAGTTGCCAGGAAGTCGTCAATGTTCGAAAAGACATTTATGTATTTCTGAAGAAGTGGATGGAAAAATAAAGTAATCCGCTGACTTGAGAGATGCGAGATTTTGGCTGCTTGGAAATGGAACTTTCTCGAGTGAAACGGGAAAGATCCAACTGACCATGACAGTGGTCATTGGAAACATGTGTGGCTTGAAAGAACAATGATTACAAATCGTTAATTCTAATTCATCCCAAATAGGATTTAGCGAGAGGTTATTAATTTGGGGAATCCAGGGATACTGTAAATGTATGTATGTATGTTTACGTATATACCGTATATATATGGGCATTTCCACGGTAACGATCTGACGTAAAACGTCGTTTTTGAAATTCAAAGTCATGTGGTGCTTATTGTACTTACCACACCTATTTCTAATTTTTACAGCTACCAGAGGGAAGGTTCAGCTTACACATGCCACTCTTTGCATCACTTTATCTGGAATATTTAAGAAAGGTCGGGCTCGTAAAGTCATGGTAACGATCTGACTGAAAGTCAACCAGGTTTCGGGCCGCACATGTTTACATTAAGAATTCATAGTGTGGCATTAACTGCAAAATTTTGATTTTGCTATGATAAATTTTCCTGTCAAAGCTGTTTGATGTTTTGAATTCATTGCTGTCTTAACTGACCTTAATCGGCGGAAAAAGTCAATTTTTAAATGTGATTGACGGTAACGATCTGACGTAACGATCTGACATTGCGGTTGTCATGATAAGTCTTCTTGATTTCGTTCACAAATATCCTTAGTAATGAATTGAAAATTAGTTATTCCACGTTTTATCTATCAATTATTACATGGTGTTTATAATATTAATGTTATGTTTGTGATTAAGTTGAAGCAATTACTACAATGACTTTCTAATATCAATAATTAATTGATCTAACTCATTTTTTGGCCAGAGTATGTGGTCGAAATCAAAAGAACATCGTATAACTGAGGGGATAATTTTCAACAAAATTTAATACAATTGCAAGTACTAAGAAAAGCATGAGCTCAGTCTACCACCCTTATTGTCTATCAAAACGGCGAACAATCAAAAATGTATTTCCCATGCCTGTCAACCTGCGGCTGCGGATCGCATACTTGAATACAAGAGGCTGATTCACAGCTTTCGTCATCACGAATCTTTGGTCACGAATGTGCATGGGTTGTCTTGTCGAAGATAGCGAACAATCACACCTTGGTCATTAAGATTGCATACAAATGCGAGGAATTTCTTCGAAGTGTTTGTGGTTTGTCAACGTGACGATACTATTTGACCGGTTTTTAAGGAAGAAGGGGTGCTGTTGGTCTTCTGGACAAATGCATCCGATGAAAGGATGAAGTGATATTTTCCCTGAGTAATTCAACATTATCTGTACTTGTCCAGCTGTGATCTCTGATAACCCAATGATCCGAGGAGCATTCGAGAACACTGTATTTGCACTAACAAACTCAATGGCACTCGTTGTGGATTCTTCAGTGGCCTCGATCAGGCGGATGTTTGTTAGAGGGGGTAACAGAGGCAACGAATTCTGAAGCGTTTCTGATGACGGATAGTCGCGATTTCACATGATTCCATGCAATCCTTTTCACCGTCCCTCCAATTCCATCGACTGGACCTTTACCTGAAAAGATCAATGTATTTTTATTTTTACTCTTACTGTAGTCTTTACGAGCCAATGTTACAACCTACCGTGTCAGCCGCGAAGAATCCCCACTGTGCAGTTGTCAAGTGAAGGCCTTTCGTATGGAATTCAAGACTGCTGCCATGAATGAATTCTTAAATTGAGATGCCGGCCCGTCGGAGAAGATTCGTAGATGTTTGATCCTTCGACCGTCTGACTCATGTAGATAGTCACGCAAAGCTATTACCAAGTATGCAGTCGCGGTTGTCTTATTATGATCGCGATTGTCGCTTGCTACCACACAGGATGATGGTGAAGTATCGTTGGAAGACCAGATACATACAGTGAAAAGTGTAATTTGATTTTGAAGCCAGTGGGCTCCATGGACCTCATCCTGACTGACACAGCAGTAATTTTCCGCGAAATCAACTTGATCAGCAAAGTTTCGTCATCCAACTCCTTCGCCTTTTCGTAAGCTTTGGCTTGAGCGCGCTTGATAAAATGATGGCGCAAGAATGAAGGGAGATCCTCAAACAATTTTGAACGAAGAGCTCCATAAGTATATTGTGTTTGTTTCGGGTGATTTGTGCAAGTTCTTTTCCTTGTATCCGTCCCACAAGGATACAGTGACCATGCTATCCTCGGAATCTTGCAGATTGACATGAACCAGGCGTCCGTCTTTGCAATCTTCACATTCATTGAAGTAGCATTCCAGACGAAATATGCACACAGCATTCGATGCCCATTCGTTGTCATATCGATCAATTGTTGGAGAGATTTCTGCGATTTTGTTGACAACTTCAATAAAATTTGCATGCTTTTGACAAATGCAAACTACATGCGCGGTATGTCTCCCATCGGTAGGAATTTATCGGGCGAGCTTTGGCGAACGATGACTTTCCAATTTGAGGTCAGGATGCTCATCCTTGAACTGTCGATAATTTTCTTTTAGAGTAAAGAACAGATGCCTCTTCTGTAAGTACACCCTTCTGCCATTTGTCTTCACGATGTACAACACAATCTCGTCTTCCGGGGGCTACTCTGGAAATGTCATCACTCAGATAGAATATCACAACCTTGTCTAATACGTCGTCTGTTAATTTGTTACTACCAGGGAAGCTAGAATTTAAGTTCCTTGTCTGGTACAAACGTTTATACCAGATGATACTGCAATCCTCCGGATTATCTCTTTCCTCTTGTTAGGAGAATTTGGTAGAACGGATTCAACTTTGTTTCTAGCTTTGTACATAGTCTGTCTAGTTTTGTAGCCTCTGACGACTGTGGCTTAGCTTTGTTTCGGTGTCGCTTTTGGTAGGCAAAGTTTTCAGCACGGATCGCTGTATTTCCTAGACGAATCGACGTGCCACGACATCGTACTTTGGCCTTTTGTAAATCAGATTTGTATTTTTGGGGATCGGATTTTCGACGTAGTCGATACGCTTTCTGCTTTTCAGCTGATGTTAAAGCCATTCCTCCTGAAAATAAAACAACACTGGGTCGATTATAGCAGTCCATCGAAGTTACTAATGAGAAATCGAATTAGCCATTTAAGTTACACGGTGTTACAGAAACCGTATCCATAATTACACAATGAGTACAAAGTGCCAGGTTATTTCAAGGTACAAGACGCGTGTATGTCTAAATTATGTTAGGCATACCGTATATATTCTAATAGAACCCATGTCAGAGTATTCTTCTAATGGAACCAAGTATATAACTGAGTCTCAAAACGGATGAGACTGAGGGACCGGACTCAGTTGATAATATCACGATTCATACTGAGTCAGAGACTCTGCTCTACCGATTTCACTTGATGAGACGTTTTCATGATAATATCAAGAACTTAAACTGATCAAATAAATTATGATAAATATCTCGGAATACCGAACATTAAATCAACGGATTACGGGATCGAGAAAACCCTCCGGGATCCGAGATTGCAAACCCTAGAGAGTAGAAGGCCCTTTTACTGACTGACCATCGATTTCATTAAATTATATTGTATTAAGTAAGAAAACGTGGAAATATGTGTTTTGTATGCAGGCCTACAGTATGTACTTAGTATGTACAATAATATACATTATACACGCATGTAAAGTGTTTTTATCAGTAGGCCTAATGCATATACAGACCCTTTTCCATTTAAGTAGGTGCATTATAGTAATGCATACATCAAATAGTCACACTTAACATTTCATGAAGATAGATAGAAGCCTAGGACACATACTAAAAGCAGAATAAGTGCGCCGAGGTGCCGACCACATTTTCGTAGGTAGGCATATGCACAATAGTAAAGTATGTTTTATACAGTAATATGGCATGCATGTACAGAGTTTTATGTACGTCAAAATGTATGTACGTTAAGCTCTCTGATTATGAAATGTCTTCTTACCTTATTTCAAGTATGCCTAAATCCAATAAATTCCAGTATCTTCGTTAGGCCGCAAAGAAAGTCAAGTAGCCAACTATGAGCAATTCTAAGAATTGTGGTTGCAATTTCCAAGAATTAGATAATCATAATGGAGCTCTCTGATTGGCTGTTCACACTCTCCAACAAAATCTGCTCTCCAAGGATGTTAAGTTGCTACCATAAGAAGCCGTGTTGCTCTCACAACGGAGTTATACGCATATACCTTGGTAACGATCTGACCGGAAAGTAACGATCTGACATTGCAACAGGGTTTATGTCAGATCGTTACCACTGGTTCACCAGTAAGCTGAACTAGGAACGATTTTGCAATGATACATCCAGGTAATACTTGAAATAAGTAGTGTGAATCCAAATTTTCGTTTCAATATCTTGAATATTCGAGTCGCAAAACAAAAAACATGGTAACGATCTGACATTTTCAACACCACTTAAATACATGTACATTGCAACCACTTCCCGTCAGTTTTATCTGCACAAACACTCATGTTTATAGTTAAAGTATACCTTTAACAAAAAAGTGCTGTAAAATTATTCGACAGCCATACACACAATTTACAGCTTTGATTAGAAATAGATGATTTTAACATGTTTTGAACAAAATCGCTCACACATGTACACTAAACGTTCAATTTCGAGGTCAAGATTGTAAAAGTTTGGAGTTTTCAAGCCCAGATTCGTAAATTTCAGCGTATTTTGGTCTAGAAACAGTTATTGCGCATTAGCATTTATGCGTTTCCGAAAACGATGCTGTGGTTGACATCCGCGTGGAAATGCCCATATATATAATTGGAAAGCTTCCGAGTCATATCTTCAGTTCTATGTCGAGTGAATCCTATAATCCTGCGTACAAGACTGGTAGGGTGTTAGGGATGTTAAGAAATTACATCTAGAAATCGAACTTTAATAGTCTGGTGGCTACTGCAACGGCCCAACCGGTACTTTTGGTCTTTCGACCATTGACCGTCGGAAATTATACATTAACTAAATTGTTGGTCATACCTAGGTAAATAAAAGAAATCCGCACTTCTAACATGTTTGATGTTTCAGTTAACAAAGAACGGGGGTTGCTAGCAACAAAAATCATAAACATTTGATTAAGGCCTACAGACTTAGCAGGTAATTTTCAAGAGTTTAAAGTTTGCAAAAGTAATGTTCTCAGAAATATTGGCTGATAGATAAGAAGCTTCACTGGACCAATCAAATTATAACATATTTCAGTGTGCAAGTTGCCAATATAAATTTAAAACCGGAACATAGAACGAAGATAGTGATGGCAGGGAGGCCAAAAATGAACCGATCGGCCGGCGCAATAGCAGCTGCAAAAATTCTAAAACAAAACCACACCCGCAATGGGCAGGTGAACGTCCTTTGACTATAAAAAAATGAGTCGCGTTAACATTAGCACCTCTTATTTGCATTCAACGTTTCAAATTTAGATAATATATCTATTTATCTCTAATATCCCACATGCTCTTTACTTGGCTAATGAAAGACGGTTTTCTTGGATTAAATAATACTTTCGGATGGATCCTAGTTATATATAACGATGATATTCAGAACCTCTCAATCTATTATTATTTCAAATTAGTTTTCCACGACACACACGTTAAACACTAGCAATTAAAAAATATCGATAGTTGAGAGATCTATCAATTGCCTCTCAAATTGCAAATCTCCCGTATTGGAAAGTGGTCCCCAAAATATTTGAATTTTAAAAATAAATAAATTTTTTATAAACAAAATTAATATACTACTTCTCTATAAAACTTACAGAACCTGATATTGTAGTTGATTTGAAATGTCAAATGTCGAGCATAAATGTCATCGAGATTATATGAACTCTAATCATAAATCCAAACATTTTCAGCCATTTCAGACATGAGGTATTTCACTGAAGTTATACGTAACACATGAAACACATGCAAATTTCGGAAAATTGGTTTGCTCTTTTGCCATTACCATTATCTTGTGAGTGTTGTAAAGTAAGAAATTCAACAACACAAAATTGTTTTGTAGGAATAGAATGTGTAGGAAAATATTTCTCACTCAACTGTTGCTTCCTATAATTTAGTTTCATTTTTACATCTGATATGTGGTTGTGGATTTTTGCATATCTACAAGCAGTCTACATTGAAAATATCGATGCTTTGAAAGCATGAACCAGCAACTGAAGCCAAGAGATATTTTAATGTACATAAAGGGAGCATAATATATGATATTAAGGCCTTTATATCATAATATTAAAATATCTTTGACTGCAGCTATCAAATGAAGAAAATTTTAACTATGATTTACATTTTTTACATCAAGTGCGAGTAGAGCATTGCCATGCGTGCATGGCATGTACTTACATATGTTTGTGCAAAACGATGCGCACCTGCAAAATAAGTTTTATTAAATCACTCTACTTACTTTATTTCTTGGAAGCAAAGAAGGCAGCAATCAATGATGACAAAAACACCATTGATGCAGCCAGTATATAATGTATATGATCATCTGGGGTTATCAATCGTCAACATTCTCTATAACTTCTAAGCTTTTGTAAATTAATTCTTCACATATTCAAGTATAATTCACATTATCCAAGACGTTGAAATGGGGCAAAATTTTACTAAAGAATTGGGACTGATGGACATCAGTGGGCAAGAAAACATAACACCGTTGATGGCATGCTAAGCATGCCCTAGGCTAATTGGCTCCTATACTGGGGGCCAATAGATCTATTGACACGGAATTAAAACTTCACAATCATTTTGAAATGCTTACATTTTCATTGGATTACATTATTAAGTTAAAGTAACTACATTCCACAGATTAAGGTGGCACAAACATGAACATCAATGAAGCAAACATCAAAATAGAGAGGTGGACAGGAATATCCAATACACTGTGATTGTTGAGACAGAGCCAATTTTTTTAATTAAAGTTTGTTTAAAATATTGCCATTCTTTTAAAAACAGCTGATTGCTTGGAAACGATGGTCAACCAAATGACATATTCATCGGATGAACACAGAAACTTTAAATGGGTCACTGCCAAATCTTGTGTAGATTTTATCATGATTACTCACATAAAAATGTGAGATTTCGACATGCATGGATGAGGCAAGTGTTGCATCTCAGTGTATTCATCACACAGTAAAAGTGTTTTTATTGTACAAGTGTCTGAGCAGAGGAAATTTATCAAATGAAATGTTCAAAACTATTCCTATGTTCCTTGCAAAATGTGAAATCATGGCACAATAAAAATATAATGCATGCATTGTGCTGTTCTTCAAACTTGCAAGGAACACAAGAAATGTTTGGAGCAACTTCATTGATTTTAATATATTTATTTTTTTTTTGAATAAAAAAGATAACACGGTCAACAAAATATGAGATCCTGTAATTGGTACTGTTACTACTTCGAACTGTCCTCTTTATGAGTCCGATGTTATTGAGTTTGTTATATTATTATTCCTTAATAACATCGTAACATCCTTAATAACTCATAAGGAGACAGTCGAAGTAAGAACCAGTCCAATTATAAGATCTTTGTTTATTGACCGTGTCATCTTTTCTATTCAAAACTTTATATTTGGTCAATGGCGAAAATTTTTATTAATGTATATATATATATATATATCGATATGACTGCCTGGAATGAAGCTATTAAATTATAATACACATGTCCAACGAATTCTCATCGAATATCGCACCCACATCCCTGAGACTGACGCATAAAATTCAAAACCGATTTGACAATATCCATTAAATATATCCGGATAATTTTTAATGATGTTGTCAAGCCTGATCCGCTATGGTCAACGTCACATGATCGTGAGACGTTTTGACATATTGAACGAAACGAGTCTAATCAGCCATGTCCAAGGCTTGCATACCAACGTCACGATAACGTTGAAACAGAAACGTCAAGATCCTAACGTTTATAGAGGTATTCGTTCATCAGCAGTTTCTATACAAACGTGTCGGAAACGTTACAATAGAATCGTTTGTAGGTGAACGCGAGATCACCGTTCACTTACGTACGATCTTGTGCAAACCAAACATTTCTGCTATTTAATTTTCATAGAGACGTTCCTTGGAAGTTTTAAACTGAACTGTCACTATCGTAACGTTTTAGTTACGTTTATCGCACGTTTCTAGATGAAGCGCGTACACGA
>CAJQUW010011675.1:0-98839 GCA_907163375.1 Prostheceraeus crozeri | reverse complement strand
CCAAAATGAAAATTGCTAAAATACACCGAACCCCAAAATATCACATAAGGAGGCATTTTCAGGTCCAATAACCGATATAAATGGAAAGAGCGTGCTAAATAACCCTCTGAAGCACACTGACATCAACATCAACAGCTGACTCATAGGAGAAATATACTAATGAAAAAAAGTTGATTAAATAAATCCACCGATAGCCATAACTTTCAGATCATAGAGTATCTCGCCACAAAACTCGGCCCACACCTGCTCAGGATCGCTATCAAGAGCGCTTCAGAACACAACAGCCAAAGGGCAACTCTGGACGGAGAACCAGGCCTCCCAGTAAAAGTACTTGGTCGGCCGGATTCATCACTCGAGGTCGTTCCACCTTCGGATCTACATATGAAAATGACAGTTACACCGAGGGCCAAAACTTTGTCAATACTGCATCAATCTCAACCAAACTCGGCCCACACCTTCTCAGGATCATTATCAAGAGCGCTTCAGAACACAACAGCCAACGGGCAACTCTGACGGAGATACACCTCAGGTAAATATCACATGTTTTCACCAATTTTACAGAACATTTTTTTCGCAACATCACTTTACACCGAGGGCCAAAACTTTGTCAATATTGACTCAATCTCAACCAAACTCGGCCCACACCTGCTCAGGATCATTATCAAGAGCGCTTCAGAACACAACAGCCAAAGGGCAACTCTGGACGGAGAACCAGGCCTCCCAGTAAAAGTACTTGGTCGGCCGGATTCATCACTCGAGGTCGTTCCACCTTCGGATCTACATATGAAAATGACAGTTACACGAGGGCCAAAACTTTGTCAATACTGCATCAATCTCAACCACACTCGGCCCACACCTTCTCAGGATCATTATCAAGAGCGCTTCAGAACACAAACACCAACGGGCAACTCTGGATGGAGATACACCTCAGGTAATTATCACATGTTTTCACCAATTTTACAGAACATTTTTTTTGCAACATCACTTTACACCGAGGGCCAAAACTTTGTCAATATTGACTCAATCTCAACCAAACTTGGCCCACACCTGCTCAGGATCATTATCAAGAGCGCTTCAGAACACAACAGCCAAAGGGCAACTCTGGACGGAGAACCAGGCCTCCCAGTAAAAGTACTTGGTCGACCGGATTCATCACTCGAGGTAGTTCCACCTTCGGATCTACATATGAAAATGACAGTTACACCGAGGGCCAAAACTTTGTCAATACTGCATCAATCTCAACCAAACTCGGCCCACACATTCTCAGTATCATTATCAAGAGCGCTTCAGAACACAACAGCCAACGGGCAACTCTGGACGGTGATACACCTCAGCTAATTATCACATGTTTTCACCAATTTTACAGAACATTTTTTTCGCAACATCACTTTACACCGAGGGCCAAAACTTTGTCAATATTGACTCAATCTCAACCAAACTTGGCCCACACCTGCTCAGGATCATTATCAAGAGCGCTTCAGAACACAACAGCCAAAGGGCAACTCTGGACGGAGAACCAGGCCTCCCAGTAAAAGTACTTGGTCGGCCGGATTCATCACTCGAGGTCGTTCCACCTTCGGATCTACATATGAAAATGACAGTTACACCGAGGGCCAAAACTTTGTCAATACTGCATCAATCTCAACCAAACTCGGCCCACACCTTCTCAGGATCATTATCAAGAGCGCTTCAGAACACAACAGCCAACGGGCAACTCTGGACGGAGATACACCTCAGGTAATTATCACATGTTTTCACCAATTTTACAGAACATTTTTTTCGCAACATCACTTTACACCGAGGGCCAAAACTTTGTCAATATTGACTCAATCTCAACCAAACTTGGCCCACACCTGCTCAGGATCATTATCAAGAGCGCTTCAGAACACAACAGCCAAAGGGCAACTCTGGACGGAGAACCAGGCCTCCCAGTAAAAGTACTTGGTCGGCCGGATTCATCACTCGAGGTCGTTCCACCTTCGGATCTACATATGAAAATGACAGTTACACCGAGGGCCAAAACTTTGTCAATACTGCATCAATCTCAACCAAACTCGGCCCACACCTTCTCAGGATCATTATCAAGAGCGCTTCAGAACACAACAGCCAACGGGCAACTCTGGACGGAGATACACCTCAGGTAATTATCACATGTTTTCACCAATTTTACAGAACATTTTTTTCGCAACATCACTTTACACCGAGGGCCAAAACTTTGTCAATATTGACTCAATCTCAACCAAACTTGGCCCACACCTGCTCAGGATCATTATCAAGAGCGCTTCAGAACACAACAGCCAAAGGGCAACTCTGGACGGAGAACCAGGCCTCCCAGTAAAAGTACTTGGTCGGCCGGATTCATCACTCGAGGTCGTTCCACCTTCGGATCTACATATGAAAATGACAGTTACACCGAGGGCCAAAACTTTGTCAATACTGCATCAATCTCAACCAAACTCGGCCCACACCTTCTCAGGATCATTATCAAGAGCGCTTCAGAACACAACAGCCAACGGGCAACTCTGGACGGAGATACACCTCAGGTAATTATCACATGTTTTCACCAATTTTACAGAACATTTTTTTCGCAACATCACTTTACACCGAGGGCCAAAACTTTGTCAATATTGACTCAATCTCAACCAAACTTGGCCCACACCTGCTCAGGATCATTATCAAGAGCGCTTCAGAACACAACAGCCAAAGGGCAACTCTGGACGGAGAACCAGCCATCCAAGTAAAAGTACATGGTCGGCCGGATTCATCACTCGAGGTAGTTCCACCTTCGGATCTACATATGAAAATGACAGTTACACCGAGGCCAAAACTTTGTCAATACTGCATCAATCTCAACCAAACTCGGCCCACACCTTCTCAGGATCATTATCAAGAGCGCTTCAGAACACAACAGCCAACGGGCAACTCTGGACGGAGATACACCTCAGGTAATTATCACATGTTTTCACCAATTTTACAGAACATTTTTTTCGCAACATCACTTTACACCGAGGGCCAAAACTTTGTCAATATTGACTCAATCTCAACCAAACTTGGCCCACACCTGCTCAGGATCATTATCAAGAGCGCTTCAGAACACAACAGCCAAAGGGCAACTCTGGACGGAGAACCAGGCCTCCCAGTAAAAGTACTTGGTCGGCCGGATTCATCACTCGAGGTAGTTCCACCTTCGGATCTACATATGAAAATGACAGTTACACCGAGGGCCAAAACTTTGTCAATACTGCATCAATCTCAACCAAACTCGGCCCACACCTTCTCAGGATCATTATCAAGAGCGCTTCAGAACACAACAGCCAACGGGCAACTCTGGACGGAGATACACCTCAGGTAATTATCACATGTTTTCACCAATTTTACAGAACATTTTTTTCGCAACATCACTTTACACCGAGGGCCAAAACTTTGTCAATATTGACTCAATCTCAACCAAACTTGGCCCACACCTGCTCAGGATCATTATCAAGAGCGCTTCAGAACACAACAGCCAAAGGGCAACTCTGGACGGAGAACCAGGCCTCCCAGTAAAAGTACTTGGTCGGCCGGATTCATCACTCGAGGTCGTTCCACCTTCGGATCTACATATGAAAATGACAGTTACACCGAGGGCCAAAACTTTGTCAATACTGCATCAATCTCAACCAAACTCGGCCCACACCTTCTCAGGATCATTATCAAGAGCGCTTCAGAACACAACAGCCAACGGGCAACTCTGGACGGAGATACACCTCAGGTAATTATCACATGTTTTCACCAATTTTACAGAACATTTTTCTCGCAACATCACTTTACACCGAGGGCCAAAACTTTGTCAATACTGCATCAATCTCAACCAAACTTGGCCCACACCTTCTCAGGATCATTATCAAGAGCGCTTCAGAACACAACAGCCAACGGGCAACTCTGGACGGAGATACACCTCAGGTAATTATCACATGTTTTCACCAATTTTACAGAACATTTTTTTCGCAACATCACTTTACACCGAGGGCCAAAACTTTGTCAATATTGACTCAATCTCAACCAAACTTGGCCCACACCTGCTCAGGATCATTATCAAGAGCGCTTCAGAACACAACAGCCAAAGGGCAACTCTGGACGGAGAACCAGGCCTCCCAGTAAAAGTACTTGGTCGGCCGGATTCATCACTCGAGGTAGTTCCACCTTCGGATCTACATATGAAAATGACAGTTACACCGAGGGCCAAAACTTTGTCAATACTGCATCAATCTCAACCAAACTCGGCCCACACCTTCTCAGGATCATTATCAAGAGCGCTTCAGAACACAACAGCCAACGGGCAACTCTGGACGGAGATACACCTCAGGTAATTATCACATGTTTTCACCAATTTTACAGAACATTTTTTTCGCAACATCACTTTACACCGAGGGCCAAAACTTTGTCAATATTGACTCAATCTCAACCAAACTTGGCCCACACCTGCTCAGGATCATTATCAAGAGCGCTTCAGAACACAACAGCCAAAGGGCAACTCTGGACGGAGAACCAGGCCTCCCAGTAAAAGTACTTGGTCGGCCGGATTCATCACTCGAGGTAGTTCCACCTTCGGATCTACATATGAAAATGACAGTTACACCGAGGGCCAAAACTTTGTCAATACTGCATCAATCTCAACCAAACTCGGCCCACACCTTCTCAGGATCATTATCAAGAGCGCTTCAGAACACAACAGCCACCGGGCAACTCTGGACGGAGATACACCTCAGGTAATTATCACATGTTTTCACCAATTTTACAGAACATTTTTTTCGCAACATCACTTTACACCGAGGGCCAAAACTTTGTCAATATTGACTCAATCTCAACCAAACTTGGCCCACACCTGCTCAGGATCATTATCAAGAGCGCTTCAGAACACAACAGCCAAAGGGCAACTCTGGACGGAGAACCAGGCCTCCCAGTAAAAGTACTTGGTCGGCCGGATTCATCACTCGAGGTCGTTCCACCTTCGGATCTACATATGAAAATGACAGTTACACCGAGGGCCAAAACTTTGTCAATACTGCATCAATCTCAACCAAACTCGGCCCACACCTTCTCAGGATCATTATCAAGAGCGCTTCAGAACACAACAGCGAACGGGCAACTCTGGACGGAGATACACCTCAGGTAATTATCACATGTTTTCACCAATTTTACAGAACATTTTTTTCGCAACATCACTTTACACCGAGGGCCAAAACTTTGTCAATATTGACTCAATCTCAACCAAACTTGGCCCACACCTGCTCAGGATCATTATCAAGAGCGCTTCAGAACACAACAGCCAAAGGGCAACTCTGGACGGAGAACCAGGCCTCCCAGTAAAAGTACTTGGTCGGCCGGATTCATCACTCGAGGTAGTTCCACCTTCGGATCTACATATGAAAATGACAGTTACACCGAGGGCCAAAACTTTGTCAATACTGCATCAATCTCAACCAAACTCGGCCCACACCTTCTCAGGATCATTATCAAGAGCGCTTCAGAACACAACAGCCAACGGGCAACTCTGGACGGAGATACACCTCAGGTAATTATCACATGTTTTCACCAATTTTACAGAACATTTTTTTCGCAACATCACTTTACACCGAGGGCCAAAACTTTGTCAATATTGACTCAATCTCAACCAAACTTGGCCCACACCTGCTCAGGATCATTATCAAGAGCGCTTCAGAACACAACAGCCAAAGGGCAACTCTGGACGGAGAACCAGGCCTCCCAGTAAAAGTACTTGGTCGGCCGGATTCATCACTCGAGGTCGTTCCACCTTCGGATCTACATATGAAAATGACAGTTACACCGAGGGCCAAAACTTTGTCAATACTGCATCAATCTCAACCAAACTCGGCCCACACCTTCTCAGGATCATTATCAAGAGCGCTTCAGAACACAACAGCCAACGGGCAACTCTGGACGGAGATACACCTCAGGTAATTATCACATGTTTTCACCAATTTTACAGAACATTTTTTTCGCAACATCACTTTACACCGAGGGCCAAAACTTTGTCAATATTGACTCAATCTCAACCAAACTTGGCCCACACCTGCTCAGGATCATTATCAAGAGCGCTTCAGAACACAACAGCCAAAGGGCAACTCTGGACGGAGAACCAGGCCTCCCAGTAAAAGTACTTGGTCGGCCGGATTCATCACTCGAGGTAGTTCCACCTTCGGATCTACATATGAAAATGACAGTTACACCGAGGGCCAAAACTTTGTCAATACTGCATCAATCTCAACCAAACTCGGCCCACACCTTCTCAGGATCATTATCAAGAGCGCTTCAGAACACAACAGCCAACGGGCAACTCTGGACGGAGATACACCTCAGGTAATTATCACATGTTTTCACCAATTTTACAGAACATTTTTTTCGCAACATCACTTTACACCGAGGGCCAAAACTTTGTCAATACTGCATCAATCTCAACCAAACTCGGCCCACACCTTCTCAGGATCATTATCAAGAGCGCTTCAGAACACAACAGCCAACGGGCAACTCTGGACGGAGATACACCTCAGGTAATTATCACATGTTTTCACCAATTTTACAGAACATTTTTTTCGCAACATCACTTTACACCGAGGGCCAAAACTTTGTCAATATTGACTCAATCTCAACCAAACTTGGCCCACACCTGCTCAGGATCATTATCAAGAGCGCTTCAGAACACAACAGCCAAAGGGCAACTCTGGACGGAGAACCAGGCCTCCCAGTAAAAGTACTTGGTCGGCCGGATTCATCACTCGAGGTCGTTCCACCTTCGGATCTACATATGAAAATGACAGTTACACCGAGGGCCAAAACTTTGTCAATACTGCATCAATCTCAACCAAACTCGGCCCACACCTTCTCAGGATCATTATCAAGAGCGCTTCAGAACACAACAGCCAACGGGCAACTCTGGACGGAGATACACCTCAGGTAATTATCACATGTTTTCACCAATTTTACAGAACATTTTTTTCGCAACATCACTTTACACCGAGGGCCAAAACTTTGTCAATATTGACTCAATCTCAACCAAACTTGGCCCACACCTGCTCAGGATCATTATCAAGAGCGCTTCAGAACACAACAGCCAAAGGGCAACTCTGGACGGAGAACCAGGCCTCCCAGTAAAAGTACTTGGTCGGCCGGATTCATCACTCGAGGTAGTTCCACCTTCGGATCTACATATGAAAATGACAGTTACACCGAGGGCCAAAACTTTGTCAATACTGCATCAATCTCAACCAAACTCGGCCCACACCTTCTCAGGATCATTATCAAGAGCGCTTCAGAACACAACAGCCAACGGGCAACTCTGGACGGAGATACACCTCAGGTAATTATCACATGTTTTCACCAATTTTACAGAACATTTTTTTCGCAACATCACTTTACACCGAGGGCCAAAACTTTGTCAATATTGACTCAATCTCAACCAAACTTGGCCCACACCTTCTCAGGATCATTATCAAGAGCGCTTCAGAACACAACAGCCAAAGGGCAACTCTGGACGGAGAACCAGGCCTCCCAGTAAAAGTACTTGGTCGGCCGGATTCATCACTCGAGGTCGTTCCACCTTCGGATCTACATATGAAAATGACAGTTACACCGAGGGCCAAAACTTTGTCAATACTGCATCAATCTCAACCAAACTCGGCCCACACCTGCTCAGGATCATTATCAAGAGCGCTTCAGAACACAACAGCCAACGGGCAACTCTGGACGGAGATACACCTCAGGTAATTATCACATGTTTTCACCAATTTTACAGAACATTTTTTTCGCAACATCACTTTACACCGAGGGCCAAAACTTTGTCAATATTGACTCAATCTCAACCAAACTTGGCCCACACCTGCTCAGGATCATTATCAAGAGCGCTTCAGAACACAACAGCCAAAGGGCAACTCTGGACGGAGAACCAGGCCTCCCAGTAAAAGTACTTGGTCGGCCGGATTCATCACTCGAGGTAGTTCCACCTTCGGATCTACATATGAAAATGACAGTTACACCGAGGGCCAAAACTTTGTCAATACTGCATCAATCTCAACCAAACTCGGCCCACACCTTCTCAGGATCATTATCAAGAGCGCTTCAGAACACAACAGCCAACGGGCAACTCTGGACGGAGATACACCTCAGGTAATTATCACATGTTTTCACCAATTTTACAGAACATTTTTTCGCAACATCACTTTACACCGAGGGCCAAAACTTTGTCAATAGTGCATCAATCTCAACCAAACTCGGTCCACACCTTCTCAGGATCATTATCAAGAGCGCTTCAGAACACAACAGCCAACGGGCAACTCTGGACGGAGATACACCTCAGGTAATTATCACATGTTTTCACCAATTTTACAGAACATTTTTTTCGCAACATCACTTTACACCGAGGGCCAAAACTTTGTCAATATTGACTCAATCTCAACCAAACTTGGCCCACACCTGCTCAGGATCATTATCAAGAGCGCTTCAGAACACAACAGCCAAAGGGCAACTCTGGACGGAGAACCAGGCCTCCCAGTAAAAGTACTTGGTCGGCCGGATTCATCACTCGAGGTAGTTCCACCTTCGGATCTACATATGAAAATGACAGTTACACCGAGGGCCAAAACTTTGTCAATACTGCATCAATCTCAACCAAACTCGGCCCACACCTTCTCAGGATCATTATCAAGAGCGCTTCAGAACACAACAGCCAACGGGCAACTCTGGACGGAGATACACCTCAGGTAATTATCACATGTTTTCACCAATTTTACAGAACATTTTTTTCGCAACATCACTTTACACCGAGGGCCAAAACTTTGTCAATATTGACTCAATCTCAACCAAACTTGGCCCACACCTGCTCAGGATCATTATCAAGAGCGCTTCAGAACACAACAGCCAAAGGGCAACTCTGGACGGAGAACCAGGCCTCCCAGTAAAAGTACTTGGTCGGCCGGATTCATCACTCGAGGTAGTTCCACCTTCGGATCTACATATGAAAATGACAGTTACACCGAGGGCCAAAACTTTGTCAATACTGCATCAATCTCAACCAAACTCGGCCCACACCTTCTCAGGATCATTATCAAGAGCGCTTCAGAACACAACAGCCAACGGGCAACTCTGGACGGAGATACACCTCAGGTAATTATCACATGTTTTCACCAATTTTACAGAACATTTTTTTCGCAACATCACTTTACACCGAGGGCCAAAACTTTGTCAATATTGACTCAATCTCAACCAAACTTGGCCCACACCTGCTCAGGATCATTATCAAGAGCGCTTCAGAACACAACAGCCAAAGGGCAACTCTGGACGGAGAACCAGGCCTCCCAGTAAAAGTACTTGGTCGGCCGGATTCATCACTCGAGGTAGTTCCACCTTCGGATCTACATATGAAAATGACAGTTACACCGAGGGCCAAAACTTTGTCAATACTGCATCAATCTCAACCAAACTCGGCCCACACCTTCTCAGGATCATTATCAAGAGCGCTTCAGAACACAACAGCCAACGGGCAACTCTGGACGGAGATACACCTCAGGTAATTATCACATGTTTTCACCAATTTTACAGAACATTTTTTTCGCAACATCACTTTACACCGAGGGCCAAAACTTTGTCAATATTGACTCAATCTCAACCAAACTTGGCCCACACCTGCTCAGGATCATTATCAAGAGCGCTTCAGAACACAACAGCCAAAGGGCAACTCTGGACGGAGAACCAGGCCTCCCAGTAAAAGTACTTGGTCGGCCGGATTCATCACTCGAGGTAGTTCCACCTTCGGATCTACATATGAAAATGACAGTTACACCGAGGGCCAAAACTTTGTCAATACTGCATCAATCTCAACCAAACTCGGCCCACACCTTCTCAGGATCATTATCAAGAGCGCTTCAGAACACAACAGCCAACGGGCAACTCTGGACGGAGATACACCTCAGGTAATTATCACATGTTTTCACCAATTTTACAGAACATTTTTTTCGCAACATCACTTTACACCGAGGGCCAAAACTTTGTCAATATTGACTCAATCTCAACCAAACTTGGCCCACACCTGCTCAGGATCATTATCAAGAGCGCTTCAGAACACAACAGCCAAAGGGCAACTCTGGACGGAGAACCAGGCCTCCCAGTAAAAGTACTTGGTCGGCCGGATTCATCACTCGAGGTCGTTCCACCTTCGGATCTACATATGAAAATGACAGTTACACCGAGGGCCAAAACTTTGTCAATACTGCATCAATCTCAACCAAACTCGGCCCACACCTTCTCAGGATCATTATCAAGAGCGCTTCAGAACACAACAGCCAACGGGCAACTCTGGACGGAGATACACCTCAGGTAATTATCACATGTTTTCACCAATTTTACAGAACATTTTTTTCGCAACATCACTTTACACCGAGGGCCAAAACTTTGTCAATATTGACTCAATCTCAACCAAACTTGGCCCACACCTGCTCAGGATCATTATCAAGAGCGCTTCAGAACACAACAGCCAAAGGGCAACTCTGGACGGAGAACCAGGCCTCCCAGTAAAAGTACTTGGTCGGCCGGATTCATCACTCGAGGTAGTTCCACCTTCGGATCTACATATCAAAATGACAGTTACACCGAGGGCCAAAACTTTGTCAATACTGCATCAATCTCAACCAAACTCGGCCCACACCTTCTCAGGATCATTATCAAGAGCGCTTCAGAACACAACAGCCAACGGGCAACTCTGGACGGAGATACACCTCAGGTAATTATCACATGTTTTCACCAATTTTACAGAACATTTTTTTCGCAACATCACTTTACACCGAGGGCCAAAACTTTGTCAATATTGACTCAATCTCAACCAAACTTGGCCCACACCTGCTCAGGATCATTATCAAGAGCGCTTCAGAACACAACAGCCAAAGGGCAACTCTGGACGGAGAACCAGGCCTCCCAGTAAAAGTACTTGGTCGGCCGGATTCATCACTCGAGGTAGTTCCACCTTCGGATCTACATATGAAAATGACAGTTACACCGAGGGCCAAAACTTTGTCAATACTGCATCAATCTCAACCAAACTCGGCCCACACCTTCTCAGGATCATTATCAAGAGCGCTTCAGAACACAACAGCCAACGGGCAACTCTGGACGGAGATACACCTCAGGTAATTATCACATGTTTTCACCAATTTTACAGAACATTTTTTTCGCAACATCACTTTACACCGAGGCCAAAACTTTGTCAATATTGACTCAATCTCAACCAAACTTGGCCCACACCTGCTCAGGATCATTATCAAGAGCGCTTCAGAACACAACAGCCAAAGGGCAACTCTGGACGGAGAACCAGGCCTCCCAGTAAAAGTACTTGGTCGGCCGGATTCATCACTCGAGGTAGTTCCACCTTCGGATCTACATATGAAAATGACAGTTACACCGAGGGCCAAAACTTTGTCAATACTGCATCAATCTCAACCAAACTCGGTCCACACCTTCTCAGGATCATTATCAAGAGCGCTTCAGAACACAACAGCCAACGGGCAACTCTGGACGGAGATACACCTCAGGTAATTATCACATGTTTTCACCAATTTTACAGAACATTTTTTTCGCAACATCACTTTACACCGAGGGCCAAAACTTTGTCAATATTGACTCAATCTCAACCAAACTTGGCCCACACCTGCTCAGGATCATTATCAAGAGCGCTTCAGAACACAACAGCCAAAGGGCAACTCTGGACGGAGAACCAGGCCTCCCAGTAAAAGTACTTGGTCGGCCGGATTCATCACTCGAGGTCGTTCCACCTTCGGATCTACATATGAAAATGACAGTTACACCGAGGGCCAAAACTTTGTCAATACTGCATCAATCTCAACCAAACTCGGCCCACACCTTCTCAGGATCATTATCAAGAGCGCTTCAGAACACAACAGCCAACGGGCAACTCTGGACGGAGATACACCTCAGGTAATTATCACATGTTTTCACCAATTTTACAGAACATTTTTTTCGCAACATCACTTTACACCGAGGGCCAAAACTTTGTCAATATTGACTCAATCTCAACCAAACTTGGCCCACACCTGCTCAGGATCATTATCAAGAGCGCTTCAGAACACAACAGCCAAAGGGCAACTCTGGACGGAGAACCAGGCCTCCCAGTAAAAGTACTTGGTCGGCCGGATTCATCACTCGAGGTAGTTCCACCTTCGGATCTACATATGAAAATGACAGTTACACGAGGGCCAAAACTTTGTCAATACTGCATCAATCTCAACCAAACTCGGCCCACACATTCTCAGGATCATTATCAAGAGCGCTTCAGAACACAACAGCCAAAGGGCAACTCTGGACGGAGAACCAGGCCTCCCAGTAAAAGTACTTAGTCGGCCGGATTCATCACTCGAGGTAGTTCCACCTTCGGATCTACATATGAAAATGACAGTTACACCGAGGGCCAAAACTTTGTCAATACTGCATCAATCTCAACCAAACTCGGCCCACACCTTCTCAGGATCATTATCAAGAGCGCTTCAGAACACAACAGCCAACGGGCAACTCTGGACGGAGATACACCTCAGGTAATTATCACATGTTTTCACCAATTTTACAGAACATTTTTTTCGCAACATCACTTTACACCGAGGGCCAAAACTTTGTCAATATTGACTCAATCTCAACCAAACTTGGCCCACACCTGCTCAGGATCATTATCAAGAGCGCTTCAGAACACAACAGCCAAAGGGCAACTCTGGACGGAGAACCAGGCCTCCCAGTAAAAGTACTTGGTCGGCCGGATTCATCACTCGAGGTAGTTCCACCTTCGGATCTACATATGAAAATGACAGTTACACCGAGGGCCAAAACTTTGTCAATACTGCATCAATCTCAACCAAACTCGGCCCACACATTCTCAGGATCATTATCAAGAGCGCTTCAGAACACAACAGCCAAAGGGCAACTCTGGACGGAGAACCAGGCCTCCCAGTAAAAGTACTTAGTCGGCCGGATTCATCACTCGAGGTAGTTCCACCTTCGGATCTACATATGAAAATGACAGTTACACCGAGGGCCAAAACTTTGTCAATACTGCATCAATCTCAACCAAACTCGGCCCACACCTTCTCAGGATCATTATCAAGAGCGCTTCAGAACACAACAGCCAACGGGCAACTCTGGACGGAGATACACCTCAGGTAATTATCACATGTTTTCATCACCAATTTTACAGAACATTTTTTTCGCAACATCACTTTACACCGAGGGCCAAAACTTTGTCAATAGTGCATCAATCTCAACCAAACTCGGTCCACACCTTCTCAGGATCATTATCAAGAGCGCTTCAGAACACAACAGCCAACGGGCAACTCTGGACGGAGATACACCTCAGGTAATTATCACATGTTTTCACCAATTTTACAGAACATTTTTTTCGCAACATCACTTTACACCGAGGGCCAAAACTTTGTCAATATTGACTCAATCTCAACCAAACTTGGCCCACACCTGCTCAGGATCATTATCAAGAGCGCTTCAGAACACAACAGCCAAAGGGCAACTCTGGACGGAGAACCAGGCCTCCCAGTAAAAGTACTTGGTCGGCCGGATTCATCACTCGAGGTAGTTCCACCTTCGGATCTACATATGAAAATGACAGTTACACCGAGGGCCAAAACTTTGTCAATACTGCATCAATCTCAACCAAACTCGGCCCACACCTTCTCAGGATCATTATCAAGAGCGCTTCAGAACACAACAGCCAACGGGCAACTCTGGACGGAGATACACCTCAGGTAATTATCACATGTTTTCACCAATTTTACAGAACATTTTTTTCGCAACATCACTTTACACCGAGGGCCAAAACTTTGTCAATATTGACTCAATCTCAACCAAACTTGGCCCACACCTGCTCAGGATCATTATCAAGAGCGCTTCAGAACACAACAGCCAAAGGGCAACTCTGGACGGAGAACCAGGCCTCCCAGTAAAAGTACTTGGTCGGCCGGATTCATCACTCGAGGTAGTTCCACCTTCGGATCTACATATGAAAATGACAGTTACACCGAGGGCCAAAACTTTGTCAATACTGCATCAATCTCAACCAAACTCGGCCCACACCTTCTCAGGATCATTATCAAGAGCGCTTCAGAACACAACAGCCAACGGGCAACTCTGGACGGAGATACACCTCAGGTAATTATCACATGTTTTCACCAATTTTACAGAACATTTTTTTCGCAACATCACTTTACACCGAGGGCCAAAACTTTGTCAATATTGACTCAATCTCAACCAAACTTGGCCCACACCTGCTCAGGATCATTATCAAGAGCGCTTCAGAACACAACAGCCAAAGGGCAACTCTGGACGGAGAACCAGGCCTCCCAGTAAAAGTACTTGGTCGGCCGGATTCATCACTCGAGGTAGTTCCACCTTCGGATCTACATATGAAAATGACAGTTACACCGAGGGCCAAAACTTTGTCAATACTGCATCAATCTCAACCAAACTCGGCCCACACCTTCTCAGGATCATTATCAAGAGCGCTTCAGAACACAACAGCCAACGGGCAACTCTGGACGGAGATACACCTCAGGTAATTATCACATGTTTTCACCAATTTTACAGAACATTTTTTTCGCAACATCACTTTACACCGAGGGCCAAAACTTTGTCAATATTGACTCAATCTCAACCAAACTTGGCCCACACCTGCTCAGGATCATTATCAAGAGCGCTTCAGAACACAACAGCCAAAGGGCAACTCTGGACGGAGAACCAGGCCTCCCAGTAAAAGTACTTGGTCGGCCGGATTCATCACTCGAGGTAGTTCCACCTTCGGATCTACATATGAAAATGACAGTTACACCGAGGGCCAAAACTTTGTCAATACTGCATCAATCTCAACCAAACTCGGCCCACACCTTCTCAGGATCATTATCAAGAGCGCTTCAGAACACAACAGCCAACGGGCAACTCTGGACGGAGATACACCTCAGGTAATTATCACATGTTTTCACCAATTTTACAGAACATTTTTTTCGCAACATCACTTTACACCGAGGGCCAAAACTTTGTCAATATTGACTCAATCTCAACCAAACTTGGCCCACACCTGCTCAGGATCATTATCAAGAGCGCTTCAGAACACAACAGCCAAAGGGCAACTCTGGACGGAGAACCAGGCCTCCCAGTAAAAGTACTTGGTCGGCCGGATTCATCACTCGAGGTAGTTCCACCTTCGGATCTACATATGAAAATGACAGTTACACCGAGGGCCAAAACTTTGTCAATACTGCATCAATCTCAACCAAACTCGGCCCACACCTTCTCAGGATCATTATCAAGAGCGCTTCAGAACACAACAGCCAACGGGCAACTCTGGACGGAGATACACCTCAGGTAATTATCACATGTTTTCACCAATTTTACAGAACATTTTTTTCGCAACATCACTTTACACCGAGGGCCAAAACTTTGTCAATATTGACTCAATCTCAACCAAACTTGGCCCACACCTGCTCAGGATCATTATCAAGAGCGCTTCAGAACACAACAGCCAAAGGGCAACTCTGGACGGAGAACCAGGCCTCCCAGTAAAAGTACTTGGTCGGCCGGATTCATCACTCGAGGTAGTTCCACCTTCGGATCTACATATGAAAATGACAGTTACACCGAGGGCCAAAACTTTGTCAATACTGCATCAATCTCAACCAAACTCGGCCCACACCTTCTCAGGATCATTATCAAGAGCGCTTCAGAACACAACAGCCAACGGGCAACTCTGGACGGAGATACACCTCAGGTAATTATCACATGTTTTCACCAATTTTACAGAACATTTTTTTCGCAACATCACTTTACACCGAGGGCCAAAACTTTGTCAATATTGACTCAATCTCAACCAAACTTGGCCCACACCTGCTCAGGATCATTATCAAGAGCGCTTCAGAACACAACAGCCAAAGGGCAACTCTGGACGGAGAACCAGGCCTCCCAGTAAAAGTACTTGGTCGGCCGGATTCATCACTCGAGGTAGTTCCACCTTCGGATCTACATATGAAAATGACAGTTACACCGAGGGCCAAAACTTTGTCAATACTGCATCAATCTCAACCAAACTCGGCCCACACCTTCTCAGGATCATTATCAAGAGCGCTTCAGAACACAACAGCCAACGGGCAACTCTGGACGGAGATACACCTCAGGTAATTATCACATGTTTTCACCAATTTTACAGAACATTTTTTTCGCAACATCACTTTACACCGAGGGCCAAAACTTTGTCAATATTGACTCAATCTCAACCAAACTTGGCCCACACCTGCTCAGGATCATTATCAAGAGCGCTTCAGAACACAACAGCCAAAGGGCAACTCTGGACGGAGAACCAGGCCTCCCAGTAAAAGTACTTGGTCGGCCGGATTCATCACTCGAGGTAGTTCCACCTTCGGATCTACATATGAAAATGACAGTTACACCGAGGGCCAAAACTTTGTCAATACTGCATCAATCTCAACCAAACTCGGCCCACACCTTCTCAGGATCATTATCAAGAGCGCTTCAGAACACAACAGCCAACGGGCAACTCTGGACGGAGATACACCTCAGGTAATTATCACATGTTTTCACCAATTTTACAGAACATTTTTTTCGCAACATCACTTTACACCGAGGGCCAAAACTTTGTCAATATTGACTCAATCTCAACCAAACTTGGCCCACACCTGCTCAGGATCATTATCAAGAGCGCTTCAGAACACAACAGCCAAAGGGCAACTCTGGACGGAGAACCAGGCCTCCCAGTAAAAGTACTTGGTCGGCCGGATTCATCACTCGAGGTAGTTCCACCTTCGGATCTACATATGAAAATGACAGTTACACCGAGGGCCAAAACTTTGTCAATACTGCATCAATCTCAACCAAACTCGGCCCACACCTTCTCAGGATCATTATCAAGAGCGCTTCAGAACACAACAGCCAACGGGCAACTCTGGACGGAGATACACCTCAGGTAATTATCACATGTTTTCACCAATTTTACAGAACATTTTTTTCGCAACATCACTTTACACCGAGGGCCAAAACTTTGTCAATATTGACTCAATCTCAACCAAACTTGGCCCACACCTGCTCAGGATCATTATCAAGAGCGCTTCAGAACACAACAGCCAAAGGGCAACTCTGGACGGAGAACCAGGCCTCCCAGTAAAAGTACTTGGTCGGCCGGATTCATCACTCGAGGTCGTTCCACCTTCGGATCTACATATGAAAATGACAGTTACACCGAGGGCCAAAACTTTGTCAATACTGCATCAATCTCAACCAAACTCGGCCCACACCTTCTCAGGATCATTATCAAGAGCGCTTCAGAACACAACAGCCAACGGGCAACTCTGGACGGAGATACACCTCAGGTAATTATCACATGTTTTCACCAATTTTACAGAACATTTTTTTCGCAACATCACTTTACACCGAGGGCCAAAACTTTGTCAATATTGACTCAATCTCAACCAAACTTGGCCCACACCTGCTCAGGATCATTATCAAGAGCGCTTCAGAACACAACAGCCAAAGGGCAACTCTGGACGGAGAACCAGGCCTCCCAGTAAAAGTACTTGGTCGGCCGGATTCATCACTCGAGGTAGTTCCACCTTCGGATCTACATATGAAAATGACAGTTACACCGAGGGCCAAAACTTTGTCAATACTGCATCAATCTCAACCAAACTCGGCCCACACCTTCTCAGGATCATTATCAAGAGCGCTTCAGAACACAACAGCCAACGGGCAACTCTGGACGGAGATACACCTCAGGTAATTATCACATGTTTTCACCAATTTTACAGAACATTTTTTTCGCAACATCACTTTACACCGAGGGCCAAAACTTTGTCAATATTGACTCAATCTCAACCAAACTTGGCCCACACCTGCTCAGGATCATTATCAAGAGCGCTTCAGAACACAACAGCCAAAGGGCAACTCTGGACGGAGAACCAGGCCTCCCAGTAAAAGTACTTGGTCGGCCGGATTCATCACTCGAGGTCGTTCCACCTTCGGATCTACATATGAAAATGACAGTTACACCGAGGGCCAAAACTTTGTCAATACTGCATCAATCTCAACCAAACTCGGCCCACACCTTCTCAGGATCATTATCAAGAGCGCTTCAGAACACAACAGCCAACGGGCAACTCTGGACGGAGATACACCTCAGGTAATTATCACATGTTTTCACCAATTTTACAGAACATTTTTTTCGCAACATCACTTTACACCGAGGGCCAAAACTTTGTCAATATTGACTCAATCTCAACCAAACTTGGCCCACACCTGCTCAGGATCATTATCAAGAGCGCTTCAGAACACAACAGCCAAAGGGCAACTCTGGACGGAGAACCAGGCCTCCCAGTAAAAGTACTTGGTCGGCCGGATTCATCACTCGAGGTAGTTCCACCTTCGGATCTACATATGAAAATGACAGTTACACCGAGGGCCAAAACTTTGTCAATACTGCATCAATCTCAACCAAACTCGGCCCACACCTTCTCAGGATCATTATCAAGAGCGCTTCAGAACACAACAGCCAACGGGCAACTCTGGACGGAGATACACCTCAGGTAATTATCACATGTTTTCACCAATTTTACAGAACATTTTTTTCGCAACATCACTTTACACCGAGGGCCAAAACTTTGTCAATATTGACTCAATCTCAACCAAACTTGGCCCACACCTGCTCAGGATCATTATCAAGAGCGCTTCAGAACACAACAGCCAAAGGGCAACTCTGGACGGAGAACCAGGCCTCCCAGTAAAAGTACTTGGTCGGCCGGATTCATCACTCGAGGTAGTTCCACCTTCGGATCTACATATGAAAATGACAGTTACACCGAGGGCCAAAACTTTGTCAATACTGCATCAATCTCAACCAAACTCGGCCCACACCTTCTCAGGATCATTATCAAGAGCGCTTCAGAACACAACAGCCAACGGGCAACTCTGGACGGAGATACACCTCAGGTAATTATCACATGTTTTCACCAATTTTACAGAACATTTTTTTCGCAACATCACTTTACACCGAGGGCCAAAACTTTGTCAATATTGACTCAATCTCAACCAAACTTGGCCCACACCTGCTCAGGATCATTATCAAGAGCGCTTCAGAACACAACAGCCAAAGGGCAACTCTGGACGGAGAACCAGGCCTCCCAGTAAAAGTACTTGGTCGGCCGGATTCATCACTCGAGGTAGTTCCACCTTCGGATCTACATATGAAAATGACAGTTACACCGAGGGCCAAAACTTTGTCAATACTGCATCAATCTCAACCAAACTCGGCCCACACCTTCTCAGGATCATTATCAAGAGCGCTTCAGAACACAACAGCCAACGGGCAACTCTGGACGGAGATACACCTCAGGTAATTATCACATGTTTTCACCAATTTTACAGAACATTTTTTTCGCAACATCACTTTACACCGAGGGCCAAAACTTTGTCAATATTGACTCAATCTCAACCAAACTTGGCCCACACCTGCTCAGGATCATTATCAAGAGCGCTTCAGAACACAACAGCCAAAGGGCAACTCTGGACGGAGAACCAGGCCTCCCAGTAAAAGTACTTGGTCGGCCGGATTCATCACTCGAGGTCGTTCCACCTTCGGATCTACATATGAAAATGACAGTTACACCGAGGGCCAAAACTTTGTCAATACTGCATCAATCTCAACCAAACTCGGCCCACACCTTCTCAGGATCATTATCAAGAGCGCTTCAGAACACAACAGCCAACGGGCAACTCTGGACGGAGATACACCTCAGGTAATTATCACATGTTTTCACCAATTTTACAGAACATTTTTTTCGCAACATCACTTTACACCGAGGGCCAAAACTTTGTCAATATTGACTCAATCTCAACCAAACTTGGCCCACACCTGCTCAGGATCATTATCAAGAGCGCTTCAGAACACAACAGCCAAAGGGCAACTCTGGACGGAGAACCAGGCCTCCCAGTAAAAGTACTTGGTCGGCCGGATTCATCACTCGAGGTAGTTCCACCTTCGGATCTACATATGAAAATGACAGTTACACCGAGGGCCAAAACTTTGTCAATACTGCATCAATCTCAACCAAACTCGGCCCACACCTTCTCAGGATCATTATCAAGAGCGCTTCAGAACACAACAGCCAACGGGCAACTCTGGACGGAGATACACCTCAGGTAATTATCACATGTTTTCACCAATTTTACAGAACATTTTTTTCGCAACATCACTTTACACCGAGGGCCAAAACTTTGTCAATATTGACTCAATCTCAACCAAACTTGGCCCACACCTGCTCAGGATCATTATCAAGAGCGCTTCAGAACACAACAGCCAAAGGGCAACTCTGGACGGAGAACCAGGCCTCCCAGTAAAAGTACTTGGTCGGCCGGATTCATCACTCGAGGTAGTTCCACCTTCGGATCTACATATGAAAATGACAGTTACACCGAGGGCCAAAACTTTGTCAATACTGCATCAATCTCAACCAAACTCGGCCCACACCTTCTCAGGATCATTATCAAGAGCGCTTCAGAACACAACAGCCAACGGGCAACTCTGGACGGAGATACACCTCAGGTAATTATCACATGTTTTCACCAATTTTACAGAACATTTTTTTCGCAACATCACTTTACACCGAGGGCCAAAACTTTGTCAATATTGACTCAATCTCAACCAAACTTGGCCCACACCTGCTCAGGATCATTATCAAGAGCGCTTCAGAACACAACAGCCAAAGGGCAACTCTGGACGGAGAACCAGGCCTCCCAGTAAAAGTACTTGGTCGGCCGGATTCATCACTCGAGGTAGTTCCACCTTCGGATCTACATATGAAAATGACAGTTACACCGAGGGCCAAAACTTTGTCAATACTGCATCAATCTCAACCAAACTCGGCCCACACCTTCTCAGGATCATTATCAAGAGCGCTTCAGAACACAACAGCCAACGGGCAACTCTGGACGGAGATACACCTCAGGTAATTATCACATGTTTTCACCAATTTTACAGAACATTTTTTTCGCAACATCACTTTACACCGAGGGCCAAAACTTTGTCAATATTGACTCAATCTCAACCAAACTTGGCCCACACCTGCTCAGGATCATTATCAAGAGCGCTTCAGAACACAACAGCCAAAGGGCAACTCTGGACGGAGAACCAGGCCTCCCAGTAAAAGTACTTGGTCGGCCGGATTCATCACTCGAGGTAGTTCCACCTTCGGATCTACATATGAAAATGACAGTTACACCGAGGGCCAAAACTTTGTCAATACTGCATCAATCTCAACCAAACTCGGCCCACACCTTCTCAGGATCATTATCAAGAGCGCTTCAGAACACAACAGCCAACGGGCAACTCTGGACGGAGATACACCTCAGGTAATTATCACATGTTTTCACCAATTTTACAGAACATTTTTTTCGCAACATCACTTTACACCGAGGGCCAAAACTTTGTCAATATTGACTCAATCTCAACCAAACTTGGCCCACACCTGCTCAGGATCATTATCAAGAGCGCTTCAGAACACAACAGCCAAAGGGCAACTCTGGACGGAGAACCAGGCCTCCCAGTAAAAGTACTTGGTCGGCCGGATTCATCACTCGAGGTAGTTCCACCTTCGGATCTACATATGAAAATGACAGTTACACCGAGGGCCAAAACTTTGTCAATACTGCATCAATCTCAACCAAACTCGGCCCACACCTTCTCAGGATCATTATCAAGAGCGCTTCAGAACACAACAGCCAACGGGCAACTCTGGACGGAGATACACCTCAGGTAATTATCACATGTTTTCACCAATTTTACAGAACATTTTTTTCGCAACATCACTTTACACCGAGGGCCAAAACTTTGTCAATATTGACTCAATCTCAACCAAACTTGGCCCACACCTGCTCAGGATCATTATCAAGAGCGCTTCAGAACACAACAGCCAAAGGGCAACTCTGGACGGAGAACCAGGCCTCCCAGTAAAAGTACTTGGTCGGCCGGATTCATCACTCGAGGTCGTTCCACCTTCGGATCTACATATGAAAATGACAGTTACACCGAGGGCCAAAACTTTGTCAATACTGCATCAATCTCAACCAAACTCGGCCCACACCTTCTCAGGATCATTATCAAGAGCGCTTCAGAACACAACAGCCAACGGGCAACTCTGGACGGAGATACACCTCAGGTAATTATCACATGTTTTCACCAATTTTACAGAACATTTTTTTCGCAACATCACTTTACACCGAGGGCCAAAACTTTGTCAATATTGACTCAATCTCAACCAAACTTGGCCCACACCTGCTCAGGATCATTATCAAGAGCGCTTCAGAACACAACAGCCAAAGGGCAACTCTGGACGGAGAACCAGGCCTCCCAGTAAAAGTACTTGGTCGGCCGGATTCATCACTCGAGGTAGTTCCACCTTCGGATCTACATATGAAAATGACAGTTACACCGAGGGCCAAAACTTTGTCAATACTGCATCAATCTCAACCAAACTCGGCCCACACCTTCTCAGGATCATTATCAAGAGCGCTTCAGAACACAACAGCCAACGGGCAACTCTGGACGGAGATACACCTCAGGTAATTATCACATGTTTTCACCAATTTTACAGAACATTTTTTTCGCAACATCACTTTACACCGAGGGCCAAAACTTTGTCAATATTGACTCAATCTCAACCAAACTTGGCCCACACCTGCTCAGGATCATTATCAAGAGCGCTTCAGAACACAACAGCCAAAGGGCAACTCTGGACGGAGAACCAGGCCTCCCAGTAAAAGTACTTGGTCGGCCGGATTCATCACTCGAGGTCGTTCCACCTTCGGATCTACATATGAAAATGACAGTTACACCGAGGGCCAAAACTTTGTCAATACTGCATCAATCTCAACCAAACTCGGCCCACACCTTCTCAGGATCATTATCAAGAGCGCTTCAGAACACAACAGCCAACGGGCAACTCTGGACGGAGATACACCTCAGGTAATTATCACATGTTTTCACCAATTTTACAGAACATTTTTTTCGCAACATCACTTTACACCGAGGGCCAAAACTTTGTCAATATTGACTCAATCTCAACCAAACTTGGCCCACACCTGCTCAGGATCATTATCAAGAGCGCTTCAGAACACAACAGCCAAAGGGCAACTCTGGACGGAGAACCAGGCCTCCCAGTAAAAGTACTTGGTCGGCCGGATTCATCACTCGAGGTAGTTCCACCTTCGGATCTACATATGAAAATGACAGTTACACCGAGGGCCAAAACTTTGTCAATACTGCATCAATCTCAACCAAACTCGGCCCACACCTTCTCAGGATCATTATCAAGAGCGCTTCAGAACACAACAGCCAACGGGCAACTCTGGACGGAGATACACCTCAGGTAATTATCACATGTTTTCACCAATTTTACAGAACATTTTTTTCGCAACATCACTTTACACCGAGGGCCAAAACTTTGTCAATATTGACTCAATCTCAACCAAACTTGGCCCACACCTGCTCAGGATCATTATCAAGAGCGCTTCAGAACACAACAGCCAAAGGGCAACTCTGGACGGAGAACCAGGCCTCCCAGTAAAAGTACTTGGTCGGCCGGATTCATCACTCGAGGTCGTTCCACCTTCGGATCTACATATGAAAATGACAGTTACACCGAGGGCCAAAACTTTGTCAATACTGCATCAATCTCAACCAAACTCGGCCCACACCTTCTCAGGATCATTATCAAGAGCGCTTCAGAACACAACAGCCAACGGGCAACTCTGGACGGAGATACACCTCAGGTAATTATCACATGTTTTCACCAATTTTACAGAACATTTTTTTCGCAACATCACTTTACACCGAGGGCCAAAACTTTGTCAATATTGACTCAATCTCAACCAAACTTGGCCCACACCTGCTCAGGATCATTATCAAGAGCGCTTCAGAACACAACAGCCAAAGGGCAACTCTGGACGGAGAACCAGGCCTCCCAGTAAAAGTACTTGGTCGGCCGGATTCATCACTCGAGGTAGTTCCACCTTCGGATCTACATATGAAAATGACAGTTACACCGAGGGCCAAAACTTTGTCAATACTGCATCAATCTCAACCAAACTCGGCCCACACCTTCTCAGGATCATTATCAAGAGCGCTTCAGAACACAACAGCCAACGGGCAACTCTGGACGGAGATACACCTCAGGTAATTATCACATGTTTTCACCAATTTTACAGAACATTTTTTTCGCAACATCACTTTACACCGAGGGCCAAAACTTTGTCAATATTGACTCAATCTCAACCAAACTTGGCCCACACCTGCTCAGGATCATTATCAAGAGCGCTTCAGAACACAACAGCCAAAGGGCAACTCTGGACGGAGAACCAGGCCTCCCAGTAAAAGTACTTGGTCGGCCGGATTCATCACTCGAGGTCGTTCCACCTTCGGATCTACATATGAAAATGACAGTTACACCGAGGGCCAAAACTTTGTCAATACTGCATCAATCTCAACCAAACTCGGCCCACACCTTCTCAGGATCATTATCAAGAGCGCTTCAGAACACAACAGCCAACGGGCAACTCTGGACGGAGATACACCTCAGGTAATTATCACATGTTTTCACCAATTTTACAGAACATTTTTTTCGCAACATCACTTTACACCGAGGGCCAAAACTTTGTCAATATTGACTCAATCTCAACCAAACTTGGCCCACACCTGCTCAGGATCATTATCAAGAGCGCTTCAGAACACAACAGCCAAAGGGCAACTCTGGACGGAGAACCAGGCCTCCCAGTAAAAGTACTTGGTCGGCCGGATTCATCACTCGAGGTAGTTCCACCTTCGGATCTACATATGAAAATGACAGTTACACCGAGGGCCAAAACTTTGTCAATACTGCATCAATCTCAACCAAACTCGGCCCACACCTTCTCAGGATCATTATCAAGAGCGCTTCAGAACACAACAGCCAACGGGCAACTCTGGACGGAGATACACCTCAGGTAATTATCACATGTTTTCACCAATTTTACAGAACATTTTTTTCGCAACATCACTTTACACCGAGGGCCAAAACTTTGTCAATATTGACTCAATCTCAACCAAACTTGGCCCACACCTGCTCAGGATCATTATCAAGAGCGCTTCAGAACACAACAGCCAAAGGGCAACTCTGGACGGAGAACCAGGCCTCCCAGTAAAAGTACTTGGTCGGCCGGATTCATCACTCGAGGTAGTTCCACCTTCGGATCTACATATGAAAATGACAGTTACACCGAGGGCCAAAACTTTGTCAATACTGCATCAATCTCAACCAAACTCGGCCCACACCTTCTCAGGATCATTATCAAGAGCGCTTCAGAACACAACAGCCAACGGGCAACTCTGGACGGAGATACACCTCAGGTAATTATCACATGTTTTCACCAATTTTACAGAACATTTTTTTCGCAACATCACTTTACACCGAGGGCCAAAACTTTGTCAATATTGACTCAATCTCAACCAAACTTGGCCCACACCTGCTCAGGATCATTATCAAGAGCGCTTCAGAACACAACAGCCAAAGGGCAACTCTGGACGGAGAACCAGGCCTCCCAGTAAAAGTACTTGGTCGGCCGGATTCATCACTCGAGGTAGTTCCACCTTCGGATCTACATATGAAAATGACAGTTACACCGAGGGCCAAAACTTTGTCAATACTGCATCAATCTCAACCAAACTCGGCCCACACCTTCTCAGGATCATTATCAAGAGCGCTTCAGAACACAACAGCCAACGGGCAACTCTGGACGGAGATACACCTCAGGTAATTATCACATGTTTTCACCAATTTTACAGAACATTTTTTTCGCAACATCACTTTACACCGAGGGCCAAAACTTTGTCAATATTGACTCAATCTCAACCAAACTTGGCCCACACCTGCTCAGGATCATTATCAAGAGCGCTTCAGAACACAACAGCCAAAGGGCAACTCTGGACGGAGAACCAGGCCTCCCAGTAAAAGTACTTGGTCGGCCGGATTCATCACTCGAGGTAGTTCCACCTTCGGATCTACATATGAAAATGACAGTTACACCGAGGGCCAAAACTTTGTCAATACTGCATCAATCTCAACCAAACTCGGCCCACACCTTCTCAGGATCATTATCAAGAGCGCTTCAGAACACAACAGCCAACGGGCAACTCTGGACGGAGATACACCTCAGGTAATTATCACATGTTTTCACCAATTTTACAGAACATTTTTTTCGCAACATCACTTTACACCGAGGGCCAAAACTTTGTCAATATTGACTCAATCTCAACCAAACTTGGCCCACACCTGCTCAGGATCATTATCAAGAGCGCTTCAGAACACAACAGCCAACGGGCAACTCTGGACGGAGAACCAGGCCTCCCAGTAAAAGTACTTGGTCGGCCGGATTCATCACTCGAGGTAGTTCCACCTTCGGATCTACATATGAAAATGACAGTTACACCGAGGGCCAAAACTTTGTCAATACTGCATCAATCTCAACCAAACTCGGCCCACACCTTCTCAGGATCATTATCAAGAGCGCTTCAGAACACAACAGCCAACGGGCAACTCTGGACGGAGATACACCTCAGGTAATTATCACATGTTTTCACCAATTTTACAGAACATTTTTTTCGCAACATCACTTTACACCGAGGGCCAAAACTTTGTCAATATTGACTCAATCTCAACCAAACTTGGCCCACACCTGCTCAGGATCATTATCAAGAGCGCTTCAGAACACAACAGCCAAAGGGCAACTCTGGACGGAGAACCAGGCCTCCCAGTAAAAGTACTTGGTCGGCCGGATTCATCACTCGAGGTAGTTCCACCTTCGGATCTACATATGAAAATGACAGTTACACCGAGGGCCAAAACTTTGTCAATACTGCATCAATCTCAACCAAACTCGGCCCACACCTTCTCAGGATCATTATCAAGAGCGCTTCAGAACACAACAGCCAACGGGCAACTCTGGACGGAGATACACCTCAGGTAATTATCACATGTTTTCACCAATTTTACAGAACATTTTTTTCGCAACATCACTTTACACCGAGGGCCAAAACTTTGTCAATATTGACTCAATCTCAACCAAACTTGGCCCACACCTGCTCAGGATCATTATCAAGAGCGCTTCAGAACACAACAGCCAAAGGGCAACTCTGGACGGAGAACCAGGCCTCCCAGTAAAAGTACTTGGTCGGCCGGATTCATCACTCGAGGTCGTTCCACCTTCGGATCTACATATGAAAATGACAGTTACACCGAGGGCCAAAACTTTGTCAATACTGCATCAATCTCAACCAAACTCGGCCCACACCTTCTCAGGATCATTATCAAGAGCGCTTCAGAACACAACAGCCAACGGGCAACTCTGGACGGAGATACACCTCAGGTAATTATCACATGTTTTCACCAATTTTACAGAACATTTTTTTCGCAACATCACTTTACACCGAGGGCCAAAACTTTGTCAATATTGACTCAATCTCAACCAAACTTGGCCCACACCTGCTCAGGATCATTATCAAGAGCGCTTCAGAACACAACAGCCAAAGGGCAACTCTGGACGGAGAACCAGGCCTCCCAGTAAAAGTACTTGGTCGGCCGGATTCATCACTCGAGGTAGTTCCACCTTCGGATCTACATATGAAAATGACAGTTACACCGAGGGCCAAAACTTTGTCAATACTGCATCAATCTCAACCAAACTCGGCCCACACCTTCTCAGGATCATTATCAAGAGCGCTTCAGAACACAACAGCCAACGGGCAACTCTGGACGGAGATACACCTCAGGTAATTATCACATGTTTTCACCAATTTTACAGAACATTTTTTTCGCAACATCACTTTACACCGAGGGCCAAAACTTTGTCAATATTGACTCAATCTCAACCAAACTTGGCCCACACCTGCTCAGGATCATTATCAAGAGCGCTTCAGAACACAACAGCCAAAGGGCAACTCTGGACGGAGAACCAGGCCTCCCAGTAAAAGTACTTGGTCGGCCGGATTCATCACTCGAGGTAGTTCCACCTTCGGATCTACATATGAAAATGACAGTTACACCGAGGGCCAAAACTTTGTCAATACTGCATCAATCTCAACCAAACTCGGCCCACACCTTCTCAGGATCATTATCAAGAGCGCTTCAGAACACAACAGCCAACGGGCAACTCTGGACGGAGATACACCTCAGGTAATTATCACATGTTTTCACCAATTTTACAGAACATTTTTTTCGCAACATCACTTTACACCGAGGGCCAAAACTTTGTCAATATTGACTCAATCTCAACCAAACGTGGCCCACACCTGCTCAGGATCATTATCAAGAGCGCTTCAGAACACAACAGCCAAAGGGCAACTCTGGACGGAGAACCAGGCCTCCCAGTAAAAGTACTTGGTCGGCCGGATTCATCACTCGAGGTAGTTCCACCTTCGGATCTACATATGAAAATGACAGTTACACCGAGGGCCAAAACTTTGTCAATACTGCATCAATCTCAACCAAACTCGGCCCACACCTTCTCAGGATCATTATCAAGAGCGCTTCAGAACACAACAGCCAACGGGCAACTCTGGACGGAGATACACCTCAGGTAATTATCACATGTTTTCACCAATTTTACAGAACATTTTTTTCGCAACATCACTTTACACCGAGGGCCAAAACTTTGTCAATATTGACTCAATCTCAACCAAACTTGGCCCACACCTGCTCAGGATCATTATCAAGAGCGCTTCAGAACACAACAGCCAACGGGCAACTCTGGACGGAGAACCAGGCCTCCCAGTAAAAGTACTTGGTCGGCCGGATTCATCACTCGAGGTAGTTCCACCTTCGGATCTACATATGAAAATGACAGTTACACCGAGGGCCAAAACTTTGTCAATACTGCATCAATCTCAACCAAACTCGGCCCACACCTTCTCAGGATCATTATCAAGAGCGCTTCAGAACACAACAGCCAACGGGCAACTCTGGACGGAGATACACCTCAGGTAATTATCACATGTTTTCACCAATTTTACAGAACATTTTTTTCGCAACATCACTTTACACCGAGGGCCAAAACTTTGTCAATATTGACTCAATCTCAACCAAACTTGGCCCACACCTGCTCAGGATCATTATCAAGAGCGCTTCAGAACACAACAGCCAAAGGGCAACTCTGGACGGAGAACCAGGCCTCCAGTAAAAGTACTTGGTCGGCCGGATTCATCACTCGAGGTAGTTCCACCTTCGGATCTACATATGAAAATGACAGTTACACCGAGGGCCAAAACTTTGTCAATACTGCATCAATCTCAACCAAACTCGGCCCACACCTTCTCAGGATCATTATCAAGAGCGCTTCAGAACACAACAGCCAACGGGCAACTCTGGACGGAGATACACCTCAGGTAATTATCACATGTTTTCACCAATTTTACAGAACATTTTTTTCGCAACATCACTTTACACCGAGGGCCAAAACTTTGTCAATATTGACTCAATCTCAACCAAACTTGGCCCACACCTGCTCAGGATCATTATCAAGAGCGCTTCAGAACACAACAGCCAAAGGGCAACTCTGGACGGAGAACCAGGCCTCCAGTAAAAGTACTTGGTCGGCCGGATTCATCACTCGAGGTAGTTCCACCTTCGGATCTACATATGAAAATGACAGTTACACCGAGGGCCAAAACTTTGTCAATACTGCATCAATCTCAACCAAACTCGGCCCACACCTTCTCAGGATCATTATCAAGAGCGCTTCAGAACACAACAGCCAACGGGCAACTCTGGACGGAGATACACCTCAGGTAATTATCACATGTTTTCACCAATTTTACAGAACATTTTTTTCGCAACATCACTTTACACCGAGGGCCAAAACTTTGTCAATATTGACTCAATCTCAACCAAACGTGGCCCACACCTGCTCAGGATCATTATCAAGAGCGCTTCAGAACACAACAGCCAAAGGGCAACTCTGGACGGAGAACCAGGCCTCCCAGTAAAAGTACTTGGTCGGCCGGATTCATCACTCGAGGTAGTTCCACCTTCGGATCTACATATGAAAATGACAGTTACACCGAGGGCCAAAACTTTGTCAATACTGCATCAATCTCAACCAAACTCGGCCCACACCTTCTCAGGATCATTATCAAGAGCGCTTCAGAACACAACAGCCAACGGGCAACTCTGGACGGAGATACACCTCAGGTAATTATCACATGTTTTCACCAATTTTACAGAACATTTTTTTCGCAACATCACTTTACACCGAGGGCCAAAACTTTGTCAATATTGACTCAATCTCAACCAAACTTGGCCCACACCTGCTCAGGATCATTATCAAGAGCGCTTCAGAACACAACAGCCAAAGGGCAACTCTGGACGGAGAACCAGGCCTCCCAGTAAAAGTACTTGGTCGGCCGGATTCATCACTCGAGGTAGTTCCACCTTCGGATCTACATATGAAAATGACAGTTACACCGAGGGCCAAAACTTTGTCAATACTGCATCAATCTCAACCAAACTCGGCCCACACCTTCTCAGGATCATTATCAAGAGCGCTTCAGAACACAACAGCCAACGGGCAACTCTGGACGGAGATACACCTCAGGTAATTATCACATGTTTTCACCAATTTTACAGAACATTTTTTTCGCAACATCACTTTACACCGAGGGCCAAAACTTTGTCAATATTGACTCAATCTCAACCAAACTTGGCCCACACCTGCTCAGGATCATTATCAAGAGCGCTTCAGAACACAACAGCCAAAGGGCAACTCTGGACGGAGAACCAGGCCTCCCAGTAAAAGTACTTGGTCGGCCGGATTCATCACTCGAGGTAGTTCCACCTTCGGATCTACATATGAAAATGACAGTTACACCGAGGGCCAAAACTTTGTCAATACTGCATCAATCTCAACCAAACTCGGCCCACACCTTCTCAGGATCATTATCAAGAGCGCTTCAGAACACAACAGCCAACGGGCAACTCTGGACGGAGATACACCTCAGGTAATTATCACATGTTTTCACCAATTTTACAGAACATTTTTTTCGCAACATCACTTTACACCGAGGGCCAAAACTTTGTCAATATTGACTCAATCTCAACCAAACTTGGCCCACACCTGCTCAGGATCATTATCAAGAGCGCTTCAGAACACAACAGCCAAAGGGCAACTCTGGACGGAGAACCAGGCCTCCCAGTAAAAGTACTTGGTCGGCCGGATTCATCACTCGAGGTAGTTCCACCTTCGGATCTACATATGAAAATGACAGTTACACCGAGGGCCAAAACTTTGTCAATACTGCATCAATCTCAACCAAACTCGGCCCACACCTTCTCAGGATCATTATCAAGAGCGCTTCAGAACACAACAGCCAACGGGCAACTCTGGACGGAGATACACCTCAGGTAATTATCACATGTTTTCACCAATTTTACAGAACATTTTTTTCGCAACATCACTTTACACCGAGGGCCAAAACTTTGTCAATATTGACTCAATCTCAACCAAACGTGGCCCACACCTGCTCAGGATCATTATCAAGAGCGCTTCAGAACACAACAGCCAAAGGGCAACTCTGGACGGAGAACCAGGCCTCCCAGTAAAAGTACTTGGTCGGCCGGATTCATCACTCGAGGTAGTTCCACCTTCGGATCTACATATGAAAATGACAGTTACACCGAGGGCCAAAACTTTGTCAATACTGCATCAATCTCAACCAAACTCGGCCCACACCTTCTCAGGATCATTATCAAGAGCGCTTCAGAACACAACAGCCAACGGGCAACTCTGGACGGAGATACACCTCAGGTAATTATCACATGTTTTCACCAATTTTACAGAACATTTTTTTCGCAACATCACTTTACACGAGGGCCAAAACTTTGTCAATATTGACTCAATCTCAACCAAACTTGGCCCACACCTGCTCAGGATCATTATCAAGAGCGCTTCAGAACACAACAGCCAACGGGCAACTCTGGACGGAGAACCAGGCCTCCCAGTAAAAGTACTTGGTCGGCCGGATTCATCACTCGAGGTAGTTCCACCTTCGGATCTACATATGAAAATGACAGTTACACCGAGGGCCAAAACTTTGTCAATACTGCATCAATCTCAACCAAACTCGGCCCACACCTTCTCAGGATCATTATCAAGAGCGCTTCAGAACACAACAGCCAACGGGCAACTCTGGACGGAGATACACCTCAGGTAATTATCACATGTTTTCACCAATTTTACAGAACATTTTTTTCGCAACATCACTTTACACCGAGGGCCAAAACTTTGTCAATATTGACTCAATCTCAACCAAACTTGGCCCACACCTGCTCAGGATCATTATCAAGAGCGCTTCAGAACACAACAGCCAAAGGGCAACTCTGGACGGAGAACCAGGCCTCCCAGTAAAAGTACTTGGTCGGCCGGATTCATCACTCGAGGTAGTTCCACCTTCGGATCTACATATGAAAATGACAGTTACACCGAGGGCCAAAACTTTGTCAATACTGCATCAATCTCAACCAAACTCGGCCCACACCTTCTCAGGATCATTATCAAGAGCGCTTCAGAACACAACAGCCAACGGGCAACTCTGGACGGAGATACACCTCAGGTAATTATCACATGTTTTCACCAATTTTACAGAACATTTTTTTCGCAACATCACTTTACACCGAGGGCCAAAACTTTGTCAATATTGACTCAATCTCAACCAAACGTGGCCCACACCTGCTCAGGATCATTATCAAGAGCGCTTCAGAACACAACAGCCAAAGGGCAACTCTGGACGGAGAACCAGGCCTCCCAGTAAAAGTACTTGGTCGGCCGGATTCATCACTCGAGGTCGTTCCACCTTCGGATCTACATATCAAAATGACAGTTACACCGAGGGCCAAAACTTTGTCAATACTGCATCAATCTCAACCAAACTCGGCCCACACCTTCTCACGATCATTGTGTTGGTGGTGATTACACCTTTACGAAAAATATGTCTATTTGTTTTAGTTGTCTACTTTGCATTATTTTTTTCGGAATTTAATGCATGCATTCCAACGCGTTGATGGTGGCTCAGAAAATATTTCGAAATTTTATCTGGAAGCTGTAAACGTGTTCGAACGAACTACATTTCAGAGTGTCCCGCGCAGGTCATGGAGGTGTATTAAAACATGTAAATCTTGTGATTCAGGTCGTTTCACCGTTTGATAATGATCCTCAGGTAAGCAGATACCATTTCCATCTAGCTCATCATGTTCTTAGTCATATTTCAACCGAAGTTCCAGTGTTCTCTTTTGAAATTAAATTCCTTCTTGTATAATCCATTGCGAGCTATCTGCTGCAGATCACTTTTATTTTCATTTGCAGCAATTGTTTGTTTTATATCTTTTCAGTTCTAGAACCACATGTCAATGTAAAACGCATGCCTGATTGCTAGCGCTGTCAATGAATCACTCTCTATGGTAATTTAATTGAATCATTTGAAGGGGAGGTGTGAAACCAATCAAACCTACCTCAGATGCAGGTCCTTCAGCTGTGAGATGAATTGGGGCCTGGAATGCTGCATGATGGATTTTATGAGTGTTCTTCTTTTGGGGAGAGAGAGAGGAAGCAATTTTTTTCTACATCATTGAATTAACCACAGAAATCCCACTTTTCACTTTCTTTCAGTTGCTAAGACTGGAAAGGACAGCAGCTGTTTGTAAATGGTGGTCAATGGCATTTTCAGGCATTCGTCTATGAGCCGATTGCCACATCTTTAGAGGAATCAAATTAATCAAACCTTGCTCTTATCATTATTACATAGAGTAAGTATATTTAGGTAGAGTGGTAACTCAGCACTTATTAAATCCCAATGTGTATACACTTTTGATTTTATTAAATGAACTCGATGGGGATGCAGTCGGAATTGTGTCCCAATGTGAGGTACATTTAGCAGTTTTGAAGAAATTACAACGCGATTGATGATCATGATAGTATAATGCAGAAGGAAGTGATGTTATTTTACAGATTGTCCGTGTTATTGTCACTGTCCGTATTATTTTACAGATTGTCCGTGTTATTGTCACTGTCCGCATTATTTTACAGATTGTCACTTGAACTTCATTTCTATGAGAGGGAGCAATATATGAATATTGCGAGTATGTATCAATATGAGCTTTTAGTGCTAGAATACAAAATTAAGTACACAAAGAACACGTTGCCATCGATCTATCAAAACTATGTAGAATTATCGACTACGATCCGATAGCTTCAAATTGCCGTTTTGTAAGAAATCATTAGAACAAAAAAATGAGCACTTTTCAAATACCATTTACAGTGGACTCTCGATATAAGAATCACATTGGGAAATTATGTTTTGATTCTTGTAACGAGATTATTCTTATAACGAGAGTTACAGAATCCTTATACATTTATCCTTATCCTTATGTTATTTATACATTTATCCTTATACAGCATCCTTATCCATATACATCCTTATTAATAATCGGTATAGATAAATGCTTACGTAACTATTGAATAAGATGTCTCGTTGTGGTTCCCATTACCCTAATTACACTTGCATACTTAAAGAAAACAAGAAGACAAAAGAAACATTCTTTTTCAGTTCAGCTTCAACTTCGTCTAAAAAGTCTGATATCTTGTTTGGGTGAAGGCTCTCATTGGTTCGTTTCAGGATTTCTTTTTCCATCTTCCCAAGGGCCGGGATGAGATGCAGTCATCTCCACCTCGTGTCATGAGTTCTGATGACGCACATTGTCAATTCTAATCGAAGGGTATAGTAAAATAACGCAAATGGCGAGGATTTCATCGTCTCAAGGTTAATCGTGATATCATGACGCTTTTATCTGACGTCCATTGGCAAATATAATCAATAAAAAGTAGGATTACGCCATTGGTGAGTATTTCGGCCAATAACAGTTTAAGTGTCATTCACTGACTCTTATAACGGAAGTGTGTCCTTATTTATTCTTATAACGAGTGCAAAATACATAGTATTTCATGCTAAATTGTTGAATGACTATTTATCCATTGATTCTTATAACGAAAGTGACATGATAATTATTCCTATGACGAGCGGAAAACTTATAACGCTGTATAGAAATGTTTCGGGAAAATGGATTTGATTCTAATAACGAGTTTATTCTTATAACGAGTGATTCTTAAAACGAGAGTTCACTGTACTTGGAATTTGCTCGCCAATGAAATAAAAAGCTGAAAATCAATTAGTGAATTCAAAAAAGAATATAAAGTCGTATCTAATAAAAAATATGGACTCATTTTAGAAATATGGACTCCCTTACTCACGATAGATAAAAACTCTCTGCTCTAAATGTTATCCAAAACTAAGCATCAGATGCGTTCGCAGAACAAATTCTCTCAGTTTTATGAGTAGCTACGCAGCACCACGCATACTCTCTAGTGTTTGAACAATTTCTTTCTGGTTTTTGAACAAAAATGTATATAGTTATGTGCGGGCCAGTCATATACCCCTTCTTGTGGGTCCTCTGATCCCTTTCTCCATTATTGTAGTATCTCCACACTATTGTACTACCCTTGCATGCCAATTCGAATGTGCATCCCCTGCTTGTTGTCTATGGAGAATAAACATATTTTCTATTCTATTATGACAGCCCTCGAGAGTTAATATTTATTAAATTGGTGGCTCGATGATCTGCTATTGCTTTCATGCCCAACCTCAAAAGGATCTTCTTCAGCGTGATCATTTATAAGCAGTCTCCCGCCGAGCAAAAAGTCATCCGGCGGAAGTCCGCTGAATGTCTTTTTAGTGTCCGTTCGCGGTCAGGTAACGGATAGTAAACGGTGGACAAATTTTGTCCGCCGAGGACATCACAAGGACATAGGGCGGAAATGAAAGGACAAGGAACGGGTAGCCTAAGGCATTAGAACGGACTTCAAAGGAACAATAGCGGACATTATTTGTCCGCATTAAAATAATCTGACGGACAGTTGACGGATATGATGAATGCGCGGATTCTGAACGGACTGACCACAGATAATCAACGGACTAATTATGGACTCTGACGGACTAATTATGGACTCGGACGGACTAAATACGGATTCTGACGGACTAAATACGGATTCTAACGGACTAATTATGGACTTTGACGGACTAAATACGGATTCCAACGGACAAGTTAAAGATCGTCGACGGGTAGCGAACGGACAGATTACTTAGGATAAGCGGGTCCTGTACGAGCTAACTACGGATCAGTTACAGATAAATTGCCGATGTTTCACTGATGTTGAACGAATTGGCTACAAATATCTAGCGCTTCCGGAAATATAGACAGATAAGTCATATTATAATCAGCAATTCAATTAAAATACATTAAACAAAGTGGTCGTCTCACGAAGCTATCCCATTTGTTTGTAAAATTTCAAGGAAAACCAACAACTTTACACGAGATATCTGTTGAGCACCAGAGACGACAAATTGAGAAATATGCATATCAACAATTAACATTCGTTAAACAAATACAAAGGTTAAAACAATAATCGACTGGTCTGGAAAGCTTGTAAACTTGCCAAAATGGGAATATGTCAACATTCATGGACAATCGCAATGTTACTGTTAGCCTATTGGTAGTCTTATTGTGCGAAGTTACAAGTTTTTCTAAGGCAGCCGTTTTACTAGTAGGTATGAGAAGAAAATCATTTTATTTTCATACTAGACGGATTATGCAAATCTTTATTTCATAATTTAAAACAGGATAAAGAATTGCATATCCAATTTTAAATGTTAACCTATCAAATGAAGTATAAGCATCATCCTATAAATATGGCACACAAAAAAACTTACTTATCATTGACCTTCATACCCAAAAACATACTATTGTATGATATCATATAGGCCTAATAGTGTACGTACGAATAATACGTTTATTCAACATTGAAACAGTAACTGTCGAATGGCGTTTGAAATGATAAGTCACACAGTAATTTTTCCCTTTTGGCAACGATTACAAACTTCCCATGCATTACTGTAATTTAATGTGTGAGTGAAATGATTGAAGTTTCGTACAGAAATACATATGATCAAATCTTATATAAAAAGAATTACTAGATTGATAAATGAACAATGGACGACAAGGTTGATGTAAAACGACGAATGTGAGTATATAAAACAATAGAATGTGCCTTTATCATAACGTACCCGGTACAAGAAAACACTAGCATCACCTCAAGTGAAGCACATCTTGCATAAAATACCGACGGAAAGATTTAAGAAGTGATAATAGATACTAATTATATATAACAATGTGAATGTAATTCGAATGTCCGTGAGCTACACTTCTTCGTAGAGTTCATGAACTAATACAATTTCTGAGATTCTTCTTCCCTCTATTCATCGGAGTCGGCATTGCCGTTTGATTTAATTGTGACACTCGTTCTTTCGACGCTTTTCGATCACACGTGACACCACTTCATCATAATTTCCGGCCATGTTTGCACATACTCGTATTACGGATATCACAACTTGATAAAGTGTCGGAAAACATCTCTTCGAGAATTTCCACTTTGAAAACTTGTCGTCTCGGATGAAAAATTGCATCAACTCGTCCGGTGCATTGAGTCGGTAACACTTTGCGAGTAACTAACAACGGTTGAACCTGAGATGATTAGTTGATTTGTGCAGAAATTATTACTTTCAGAACGAAGGCGTCTGATTTGTCGATTTGCAATCTCACACGTTCCAGCTTCACCAACTTTTCTTCCAAGGAATTGAACTGAAATTATAAGAAGTCTATTGAAATCACCTTAATCACTAAAGAGTGGATATTTTTGATAATCATTATTGCATGTGTTAGAGGGGAAATTATGACGAGAATTCGAGTGATGGTAGGTCATTTGACACAAATTTTGTGAAAACGCTGCCACTGCTTAATGAATAAAAGAAAAGTGCTGATATTACAACCACTGTGTCATCAATACCTAAAAATCCTTGACAGTTTCATTCATACATGGTTAATAGAATCTATATTTTTGTAATCATAGCAAGGTATGATTTGGCATACGAGTAGGGAGACTTGGGGACTTAAGACTTTACGGCTCTTTTAAGTTAAATTAGCTTTCATTTGACTTTATAGTAGTGATGTGAGCGATCAACCAATCGCTAATCGGTTAATTCATTATGACCCTGTTCAAATTAACTTATTCCATGCAGTTTAAGATAAGTTAAGTCGAAAACAAGAGTTACATAATGTGCAGTAAAACATTATGATAAAATATTCTATAATAATTGATATTAGCAGTAATATTGCTAATTTTTATTACAATCAATTATCTTCAATTTGGTAGTAGGGCGTATTTTTATACGCATGCCACTTAATTACATTATTTCAAATGTTATGTTATCGCAACAAGATAATGCTGTTTGTCGGTTACCCATGTTAACGGATTGACTAATTCACATCAGTTAAACAGTTGAAAAAGAAATTTACGGGTCCAATCTTGACACCCGAGATTTTCACTACGCTGTTTACCATTAAAAAACACTAAAACCAAAGGCCAACATTGGTAGAAGCGAATTTCATTAAAACTTACCTACACCGTAGTATAAAAAAGCCTTTCACCAGTCAGTCTAGTTGATGTAACATCGACAGAAATTTTTAGAATTATAAAATGAATTCGATGCATGAACTGACACATCGATTCAAATGTATTCACTGTCTTTACGCATGTCCTATCAAGGCTGTGTTCGAGGCGGCCTATTTGAAAAGTGCCTCCGCCTCAGACCTCAGCAATAATATAGTATAATATATACCATATACTGTAGTTATAATAATAACATGATCTAAACGTGATATGATGCGATACGAGAAAAATTGATTTTCCGTTGTCGGTCTAGCTCTACACACTGATGATTAATCTTGCTATTCTTAGCACGGTAAGCCTACAGTAGTCTACAAATTTGGTTGGGTACTGCTGTCATAGATGTTCATCTTTGACCCCAGTACCAACCAGATTCATGCACTCCGAATTATTGAACAGTACTATAGAAGCTACTACTGTAGTAGTAGCCTTCTATAGTACTGTTAATAATTCGGAGTGCAATGGCAATCCATTTTTCATGAACATCATGCGTATTAGACCCTCACGTAGTCCGGTAAAGAAACATAACAAATATGACGTTCATATAAAGATCATATTATGATCGATTTCTATGAGTTCATGTTTTCTCAACCAGCCTAGATCTACATTTCATTAATCAAAAAGTTTAATGGATCTACTTCACAGACATGGTCGGCTAGCTGTTGCCTATACATACCCACTAATTAATGAAAATTCATTCATTAATCAAATGCGGCGGTGATGGTGTCCAAACGCCGAAGTAATTAAAATCACAATAGCTGAATTCGCACCATTTGTTTTCATAGATTTACTTCGGTTGTTGAATAGTACAACTACTAAATACACTATAGACGACTGATGAATTACTTGTACGGTAGTAAACCAATGGAATCTATTCAACGGAGGACATGTACGGTGTCTAAACTTCATTCAGTAATTTTTTATATTGGGTGGCGTAAATTGCATCTATAACAAATGTATATCAAATAACATCAAATATATGCATCAAATAATAGGATTATATCAAATCACATCATTCATTAAAATTTCGAAAGCCGTAGGAGGCCAATTTTTTACGCCTCCGCCTCCACAGTCCTATGTCCTATAGTTTGTCTATGCTGTCCTTGTATGCCATATTCGTAATTTCAACTATGTTGTAAGACTTCGATCATGTATAAGATTTCCACGATTGTCCCATACTGTGATGAAATGAAAAATTGAAATCTATTAGCAAAAGTCAATTCTTATAATTTTTCAATTCCATACGTATTGCGTAAACACAAAAATTCAAACGTTTAGTGGAAAATCCAGTTGTATAGTTCATGAAATAGTTAAATTATGATGACACTGTATGTACCAGTCACCATGTCAAATATAATGTGAAATCCGCCCCAAGAACTGGGAAAACTATTCAAATCGCACGAATCCATAACGCGCGATTGCTACATAAGATCAAATATTATCATACAATATAGCCTAGGCCTATACAAAATTAAGAGCCCTGCTGTTTTCAATGTGAATGCAACATTCTAAAGAAACATGACTGCAAATAGAAACTAATTAGGAAATTTCCGAGCTCACCATTTTGTCAATATCGTTGATGCAGAAGACATGTATCTAGTGACAATGTGACAATGGCATATGGAAGTAAGTCGACGACATTGAGCTGTTTTTCGTTGTCTGCCTGTTGGGGTCTGGAATACTAATGGCCACGACTACGACTCACCAAGTTCATCACAGGAAACCAATTTTCCATTGAATGTAGTGCAAATTCAGACCTGTATTCAGGCTGACTAGAAAATTATTCACGGCATAAGATGTACAGTCAGATTATTTAGATTGTGAGGAATAAATCGGTGTGAAATGCCATTAGACGACGTTGAATTGTTCTCCAAACTGCACCACACTGAATCCGATATATATTAAGCATTGAACAAATCACATCCACCTTCAACGGTGAGACATTGAGATAACCAAGCCAATTTTCTCAGTCGACATTCGCCTGCAATTGTGAAAGTTGATGATCGGCTGTTCCCTTTTCCCTCTGCAAGTTGCCGGCGTTGACTGCGCTTCACGGCCTGGCCAATCACGTAAGCGAAAGGGGCGATCGATCACAAGATAGCAAAACATTGCGCTGCTTGAAAATGCTTGTCGTGTGTGAAAAAGTGCTTATCCCGCGTCAAACAGAAAATTCGCGCGCGCCACTTGCTTCAACTGAATCACAACCAAAGGCAATTGTATAGTAACAGAGTGACTAGATTGCCCTTGCAGACGCAAGCATATGGTTCATGAGTGACATTACCGCCCGTCAAAATGAATTGGACACAACTCACAAACTATAACTTCCAAGATCGCCCGACATGCACAACACAAGGATTCGATAGAAAAGAAATTGAAAAGAACGCAATGCATGCACGGCGATGTTCTTTACTTGCTATGCTCACTGAAATCATAGTTATAAAAATAGCAAGAAATTGCCCTGGTTATTACATGTTACGCAAAAAATAATATTCCTGTCGAAATTATGCAAGCGTTCGATTCTGGCGGCCTACGGTGTACTCTCGCACACTTCGGCAAAAGAATGCGATCAAGCATAAAACTAAACGCTTCGATTTAATAATACTTAAAACAAGATGCCGAATTACAGATCATCGATCTTCAATTCATAGCTAGACCACAAAATATTCTGGAATGTGATCTGCATCCAGGCTTTCAGCAAACGTTCGACTTAGATGTTGCTTGATAAAATCAAAAAGAGGACTAAAAGATAAACAAATCAAGTAGCATTCGATAAGTTTAAGCAGAACAAGTATGTATATTATATCAGAATTTACACGGAAATTTCCGGACATGCGCAACCGTTTCTATTCCGTGAAGCGTCCGTAAATCATGAATTTAAAGTCCGAGAAACGGAAGCCCGACGGATTTCCGTATACTGCCGTTCTTTATCCGTAGTCTCGCGGACAAAAGTGTGAGTTAATGGAAGACCGACGGATGTCCATTTCTTACCCGTTTTGTCCGCGGACAAAGCTTGCTCGGCGGGCTGCCACTGGTGGAGCAATATAACACAATCAAAGACCTATAATTTCAACTAACTTAGAAAGATTTAAATGGGTCCACATCAATTCAGATTCATGAAATGAAACATGAATTCAATGAATCATAAAATCATGCTGGTGAAAATGGAACTAAAAACTTGAAGTTTCAGCCAAGAAAGCACGAATAATATCTCGACTTTTTCATGAAGACTTCCACTAGAATACGGATCATGAGATTCCCTTGAAAATCAGCTTGATATCCGCCTGTTGGGTTGATTTAGCAAACATTCATTCCTTTTGATATCCAACTTGTTTCATACTACTTATTTAGGAGAGTCATCTCGGTAGTAGGCCTATATAAATTGGCAAATTTTGACTTTTTTCAAAAGTGCTAAAATAATTTTTTGGACCACAGGAACGTAATCTTTGCAAAAAACTGTATCTTTTGATATAAAAATCTTCACTGTATACAGATAGGCTACTTTTTTGAGTCGACACTCTATATATATATATATATACCTATATATTCCTACTCTATGTTTCATACGACTTTTAAATTGGTCATGTCGGTAATAACATATTCAATAACAAAAATTTAGCTTTTTAATAACTGTTCAAACAATTTTTGGGACCTCATGAACGAAATCTCCGCAAGAAAACTGAATCTCTTCACTGCATGCATGCAGACACTCGCTACCTATATTTAGTGATGCAAATGGAAAATTTTCCCGAACATTTTCCCTCCAGAAAATTTTCCGGAAAAATTTCCAATTTTTTCAAAATTTTCCGGAAAATTTTCCAGTGGAAAATTTTGAAATTTATTTTTTGGTGATTGACATTTTTTCCTTTGTTTTGGAGACCTGTTGTAGTCGTTTGAAAAGACTATGCAATATTCAAAGACGGAAAACTTCTCTATCATTCCTGCATGTTACCTTTTGGAACCAACTGCACCCTTTCCATGTCTATTTCAGATCATCCCATATGAATTTCAGATATTAGATGGATTTCAGATTTCTCTAATTGAATTTCAGATATCTATCAGAAACCCAACTTTGAAACGATCTTAAATTCAACTGGAGAATCTCCAATTCATCTGGAAATGTCTGAAATTCATTTGGGTAGATCTTAAATCGATTTGGACATAGATCTGAACCATGAGGTAGAAATGGAAGATGGTGCATGCAGTTTGTCCTCAACAAAGATCGGACAATATGCCAGAACTTAGAAACTGTCATAGATATTCTTCTACTCATCACAGATATCTTTAGTTTCCAAATATCTCACGAGTTTTACAGTCTTCCAATATGGTCGCTCATGTATAATGCTGCGTGGACTGTGCGCTTATTCTTCACATATTCATCAACATATGGAGAATTTGTATCACTATGATGAAGGCTGCACAATAAAGCTTAACTTTCAAGCTAACGAGCAAACACCAAAATTATTTTTGCTCCAGATCTTTCACATTGCATGAAAATATGCCTCTATTCTAAAGCAAGATTCACGTTATCCCAAACGGTGTCTGTGTGATAATCAAAAATGCTAGCAAATTAGCACAAGCCACTGGTGGCAAAGGAATGTTCAAAAATCCGCGACGGAACTCGCAGTGCTACGATCGCTTTAATCGAAATAATGATGAAATCAAGAGTTTTAGACCCATTCTATTGGTGTGTACCTGCCTCGGCTGCGGAAGCGCCCCAATTATAGGGCGCATCACAAAAATCAAAACTTTCAAAATTTTCCAATATTTTCCAAAATTTTCCAATTTTTTCCATAATTTTCCATGGAAAATTTTCATCACTACCTATATTTACTCCATGGGTGATGCTATACTCAGATCAGAAATGAAGTTTCATTTGGTGTCAGATTCAGATAGGAAATGAAAAAGCGCTTCAGTGAACAATTCAATATTAATACATGCTTTATCTATAGACCTTTGGATGCAGGCAGCCAGTCAGTTCCATTTAGCCTGGGTGAAAGAAATGGATGAATTAGATCTACTAAATGGGCAAACATTGAACAAAAAGCAGAACCTTTTAAATCTTGCCCCACTTCAGAGGCAAAATACTATTATCCATTGACTTTGGTGAGCTGTAGCTTCAATGCGTAAGTATAGCGCACCTACTGAACGAGCTCCCTCGTAATACTTAATGAATCAATGGATTTCTCAATTGGTAACCAAAATATTATTGGTTTGACAAATAGAAGTTAGGCCCACATTATGAAGATGAAGTACCAGCATCAGTGATTATTTTACCACCGTGTCTCTGAAAATACAGTCGTACATAGTAGCGTCACGACAGGTCATTTCTTAAACTTAATCACCACTACTGCTTCTGCAAGTAAGTGCAAGATGACGCATATGAAGTTTACGACAAGTGCGACACTGAAGTTTCAAATTTCTACAATACACATAGCACAATAACCCAAATCATAGGCGTAGAAGATATCAGAACGACAAATTCATCTTATCCAATTTATTCAAATTCTTGACGGGCAACAACAAATTCTCTGTCACAAAGTAAGAATTGATGACACAAAAGCTAAAATGAATCACGTAAGAAACAGAACATTAAATCAGCGAGACGTCAGAAGCCACATCCCTGTGGGAAACGAATCTTGCGAAAAACTGGCGGATGTCTGCTGCAGAATATCATGCTACAGTTCAGTAATATTGCGGGATATTCGCTGGCGAAGTTCGCCGGCGACAATTCGCGAATTCGCGCTCTGTATGTCACCTTTTACTTTTGACTTTCTCTTATTTTCTTTAGTAATCCGCCTCTACAGACGAGGCTCTATTTTCTCCCTCACCTGCTCACCATCACCCACATATGCTAATCTAATCTAAGATATATGCAGACTATCATTCACTGATAATGATGAGAATACAGTGAATCCGCATATATCAATTTTTCATAATATCTCTTGACATTCAATAATTATACAACAATAACAAATTATTTGAATAATATTACGACTCGTAGTATTTACTTGCGACATTTAAGGAAGATAAACACTTTTTAGATTAAACCTTCGTGAATTTAAAAAAAGATCCCTTTTTATCAGATCACACTGAGTATAACAATATATTTTCATGTGAAGGTAATATACAACATTACTACTTACCACTAATTATTGCTACAATATCCACGAGTTCGTCGGTTGGCGAAAAATCAGCTCGCATTAGTAAACAAATATCTACCAACTAATTATAGCAACTTTTTCGCCACCTGTCGTTTTTTAATTTTACACATGTTTTTCGATGATGACCATTTTCACATACGGAGATATTTTTACACGAAAATGAACCTTTAAAAAAATAATCCACAAAACCGCTACCTTAACTCGCCAGATAAATCTGTTGATATTAGCAAGATGCGTTCCCACAAGGATGTTGACTACTAAGCAAGAGAAAGAGACTGATACATGACATAGTCATCTTGAGAGCTTCGGTGATAGGAGAACACTCTTATTCGGATCCTTCCACTGGACTGCACGAGACAAACTGAAGGAATTAACGTCACATCGTCACACTTAACATAGGAGGCGTGGGCAGCACTCACGAACAATGCATTGAAGGAAAGACAGGTAGTCACGAGGGGGATCCGTCAGCCGAGCGATTCCCAAGGGATACGAGGAGAAATGTTAATAATAGAGTAATGTGATTAATAACTGAACCGACTACAAGATGGACACTTGAAATATATCCATTTATTACATATGTTTACGGCTTCCTGATAAAATGTCGAAATATTTTCTGAGGCACTCCATCAACGCGTTGAATGCATGTATTAAATTCCGAAAAAAATAATGCAAAGTAGACAACTAAAAACAAATAGACATATTTTTTCATAAAGGTATAATCACCACCAACACAATGATCGTGAGCAGGTGTGGGCCGAGTTTGGTTGAGATTGATGCAGTATTGACAAAGTTTTGGCCCTCGGTGTAACTGTCATTTTCATATGTAGATCCGAAGGTGGAACGACCTCGAGTGATGAATCCGGCCGACCAAGTACTTTTACTGGGAGGCCTGGTTCTCCGTCCAGAGTTGCCCTTTGGCTGTTGTGTTTTGAAGCGCTCTTGATAATGATCCTGAGCAGGTGTGGGCCAAGTTTGGTTGAGATTGAGTCAATATTGACAAAGTTTTGGCCCTCGTGTAAAGTGATGTTGCGAAAAAAATGTTCTGTAAAATTGGTGAAAACATGTGATAATTACTTGAGGTGTATCTCCGTCCAGAGTTGCCCGTTGGCTGTTGTGTTCTGAAGCGCTCTTGATAATGATCCTGAGAAGGTGTGGGCCGAGTTTGGTTGAGATTGATGCAGTATTGACAAAGTTTTGGCCCTCGGTGTAACTGTCATTTTCATATGTAGATCCGAAGGTGGAACGACCTCGAGTGATGAATCCGGCCGACCAAGTACTTTTACTGGGAGGCCTGGTTCTCCGTCCAGAGTTGCCCTTTGGCTGTTGTGTTTTGAAGCGCTCTTGATAATGATCCTGAGCAGGTGTGGGCCAAGTTTGGTTGAGATTGAGTCAATATTGACAAAGTTTTGGCCCTCGGTGTAAAGTGATGTTGCGAAAAAAATGTTCTGTAAAATTGGTGAAAACATGTGATAATTACTTGAGGTGTATCTCCGTCCAGAGTTGCCCGTTGGCTGTTGTGTTCTGAAGCGCTCTTGATAATGATCCTGAGAAGGTGTGGGCCGAGTTTGGTTGAGATTGATGCAGTATTGACAAAGTTTTGGCCCTCGGTGTAACTGTCATTTTCATATGTAGATCCGAAGGTGGAACGACCTCGAGTGATGAATCCGGCCGACCAAGTACTTTTACTGGGGAGGCCTGGTTCTCCGTCCAGAGTTGCCCTTTGGCTGTTGTGTTTTGAAGCGCTCTTGATAATGATCCTGAGCAGGTGTGGGCCAAGTTTGGTTGAGATTGAGTCAATATTGACAAAGTTTTGGCACTCGGTGTAAAGTGATGTTGCGAAAAAAAAATGTTCTGTAAAATTGGTGAAAACATGTGATAATTACTTGAGGTGTATCTCCGTCCAGAGTTGCCCGTTGGCTGTTGTGTTCTGAAGCGCTCTTGATAATGATCCTGAGAAGGTGTGGGCCAAGTTTGGTTGAGATTGATGCAGTATTGACAAAGTTTTGGCCCTCGGTTAACGTCATTTTCATATGTAGATCCGAAGGTGGAACGACCTCGAGTGATGAATCCGGCCGACCAAGTACTTTTACTGGGAGGCCTGGTTCTCCGTCCAGAGTTGCCCTTTGGCTGTTGTGTTTTGAAGCGCTCTTGATAATGATCCTGAGCAGGTGTGGGCCAAGTTTGGTTGAGATTGAGTCAATATTGACAAAGTTTTGGCCCTCGGTGTAAAGTGATGTTGCGAAAAAAATGTTCTGTAAAATTGGTGAAAACATGTGATAATTACTTGAGGTGTATCTCCGTCCAGAGTTGCCCGTTGGCTGTTGTGTTCTGAAGCGCTCTTGATAATGATCCTGAGAAGGTGTGGGCCGAGTTTGGTTGAGATTGATGCAGTATTGACAAAGTTTTGGCCCTCGGTAAAACTGTCATTTTCATATGTAGATCCGAAGGTGGAACGACCTCGAGTGATGAATCCGGCCGACCAAGTACTTTTACTGGGAGGCCTGGTTCTCCGTCCAGAGTTGCCCGTTGGCTGTTGTGTTTTGAAGCGCTCTTGATAATGATCCTGAGCAGGTGTGGGCCAAGTTTGGTTGAGATTGAGTCAATATTGACAAAGTTTTGGCCCTCGGTGTAAAGTGATGTTGCGAAAAAAATGTTCTGTAAAATTGGTGAAAACATGTGATAATTACCTGAGGTGTATCTCCGTCCAGGGTTGCCCGTTGGCTGTTGTGTTCTGAAGCGCTCTTGATAATGATCCTGAGAAGGTGTGGCCGAGTTTGGTTGAGATTGATACAGTATTGACAAAGTTTTGGCCCTCGGTGTAACTGTCATTTTCATATGTAGATCCGAAGGTGGAACGACCTCGAGTGATGAATCCGGCCGACCAAGTACTTTTACTGGGAGGCCTGGTTCTCCGTCCAGAGTTGCCCTTTGGCTGTTGTGTTTTGAAGCGCTCTTGATAATGATCCTGAGCAGGTGTGGGCCAAGTTTGGTTGAGATTGAGTCAATATTGACAAAGTTTTGGCCCTCGGTGTAAAGTGATGTTGCGAAAAAAATGTTCTGTAAAATTGGTGAAAACATGTGATAATTACCTGAGGTGTATCTCCGTCCAGAGTTGCCCGTTGGCTGTTGTGTTCTGAAGCGCTCTTGATAATGATCCTGAGAAGGTGTGGGCCGAGTTTGGTTGAGATTGATGCAGTATTGACAAAGTTTTGGCCCTCGGTGTAACTGTCATTTTCATATGTAGATCCGAAGGTGGAACGACCTCGAGTGATGAATCCGGCCGACCAAGTACTTTTACTGGGAGGCCTGGTTCTCCGTCCAGAGTTGCCCTTTGGCTGTTGTGTTTTGAAGCGCTCTTGATAATGATCCTGAGCAGGTGTGGGCCAAGTTTGGTTGAGATTGAGTCAATATTGACAAAGTTTTGGCCCTCGGTGTAAAGTGATGTTGCGAAAAAAATGTTCTGTAAAATTGGTGAAAACATGTGATAATTACTTGAGGTGTATCTCCGTCCAGAGTTGCCCGTTGGCTGTTGTGTTCTGAAGCGCTCTTGATAATGATCCTGAGAAGGTGTGGGCCGAGTTTGGTTGAGATTGATGCAGTATTGACAAAGTTTTGGCCCTCGGTGTAACTGTCATTTTCATATGTAGATCCGAAGGTGGAACGACCTCGAGTGATGAATCCGGCCGACCAAGTACTTTTACTGGGAGGCCTGGTTCTCCGTCCAGAGTTGCCCTTTGGCTGTTGTGTTTTGAAGCGCTCTTGATAATGATCCTGAGCAGGTGTGGGCCAAGTTTGGTTGAGATTGAGTCAATATTGACAAAGTTTTGGCACTCGGTGTAAAGTGATGTTGCGAAAAAAATGTTCTGTAAAATTGGTGAAAACATGTGATAATTACTTGAGGTGTATCTCCGTCCAGAGTTGCCCGTTGGCTGTTGTGTTCTGAAGCGCTCTTGATAATGATCCTGAGAAGGTGTGGGCCGAGTTTGGTTGAGATTGATGCAGTATTGACAAAGTTTTGGCCCTCGGTAAAACTGTCATTTTCATATGTAGATCCGAAGGTGAACGACTCGAGTGATGAATCCGGCCGACCAAGTACTTTTACTGGGAGGCCTGGTTCTCCGTCCAGAGTTGCCCGTTGGCTGTTGTGTTTTGAAGCGCTCTTGATAATGATCCTGAGCAGGTGTGGGCCAAGTTTGGTTGAGATTGAGTCAATATTGACAAAGTTTTGGCCCTCGGTGTAAAGTGATGTTGCGAAAAAATGTTCTGTAAAATTGGTGAAAACATGTGATAATTACTTGAGGTGTATCTCCGTCCAGAGTTGCCCGTTGGCTGTTGTGTTCTGAAGCGCTCTTGATAATGATCCTGAGAAGGTGTGGGCCGAGTTTGGTTGAGATTGATGCAGTATTGACAAAGTTTTGGCCCTCGGTGTAACTGTCATTTTCATATGTAGATCCGAAGGTGGAACGACCTCGAGTGATGAATCCGGCCGACCAAGTACTTTTACTGGGAGGCCTTGTTCTCCGTCCAGAGTTGCCCGTTGGCTGTTGTGTTTTGAAGCGCTCTTGATAATGATCCTGAGCAGGTGTGGGCCAAGTTTGGTTGAGATTGAGTCAATATTGACAAAGTTTTGGCCCTCGGTGTAAAGTGATGTTGCGAAAAAAATGTTCTGTAAAATTGGTGAAAACATGTGATAATTACTTGAGGTGTATCTCCGTCCAGAGTTGCCCGTTGGCTGTTGTGTTCTGAAGCGCTCTTGATAATGATCCTGAGAAGGTGTGGGCCGAGTTTGGTTGAGATTGATGCAGTATTGACAAAGTTTTGGCCCTCGGTGTAACTGTCATTTTCATATGTAGATCCGAAGGTGGAACGACCTCGAGTGATGAATCCGGCCGACCAAGTACTTTTACTGGGAGGCCTGGTGTAATCTCCGTCCAGAGTTGCCCGTTGGCTGTTGTGTTTTGAAGCGCTCTTGATAATGATCCTGAGCAGGTGTGGGCCAAGTTTGGTTGAGATTGAGTCAATATTGACAAAGTTTTGGCCCTCGGTGTAAAGTGATGTTGCGAAAAAAATGTTCTGTAAAATTGGTGAAAACATGTGATAATTACTTGAGGTGTATCTCCGTCCAGAGTTGCCCGTTGGCTGTTGTGTTCTGAAGCGCTCTTGATAATGATCCTGAGAAGGTGTGGGCCGAGTTTGGTTGAGATTGATGCAGTATTGACAAAGTTTTGGCCCTCGGTGTAAACTGTCATTTTCATATGTAGATCCGAAGGTGGAACGACCTCGAGTGATGAATCCGGCCGACCAAGTACTTTTACTGGGAGGCCTGGTTCTCCGTCCAGAGTTGCCCGTTGGCTGTTGTGTTTGAAGCGCTCTTGATAATGATCCTGAGCAGGTGTGGGCCAAGTTTGGTTGAGATTGAGTCAATATTGACAAAGTTTTGGCCCTCGGTGTAAAGTGATGTTGCGAAAAAAATGTTCTGTAAAATTGGTGAAAACATGTGATAATTACTTGAGGTGTATCTCCGTCCAGAGTTGCCCGTTGGCTGTTGTGTTCTGAAGCGCTCTTGATAATGATCCTGAGAAGGTGTGGGCCGAGTTTGGTTGAGATTGATGCAGTATTGACAAAGTTTTGGCCCTCGGTAAAACTGTCATTTTCATATGTAGATCCGAAGGTGGAACGACCTCGAGTGATGAATCCGGCCGACCAAGTACTTTTACTGGGAGGCCTGGTTCTCCGTCCAGAGTTGCCCGTTGGCTGTTGTGTTTTGAAGCGCTCTTGATAATGATCCTGAGCAGGTGTGGGCCAAGTTTGGTTGAGATTGAGTCAATATTGACAAAGTTTTGGCCCTCGGTGTAAAGTGATGTTGCGAAAAAAATGTTCTGTAAAATTGGTGAAAACATGTGATAATTACTTGAGGTGTATCTCCGTCCAGAGTTGCCCGTTGGCTGTTGTGTTCTGAAGCGCTCTTGATAATGATCCTGAGAAGGTGTGGGCCGAGTTTGGTTGAGATTGATGCAGTATTGACAAAGTTTTGGCCCTCGGTGTAAACTGCATTTCATATGTAGATGTAGATCCGAAGGTGGAACGACCTCGAGTGATGAATCCGCCGACCAACTTTTACTGGAGGCCTGTTCTCCGTCCAGAGTTGCCCTTTGGCTGTTTTGTGTTTTGAAGCGCTCTTGATAATGATCCTGAGCAGGTGTGGGCCAAGTTTGGTTGAGATTGAGTCAATATTGACAAAGTTTTGGCCCTCGGTGTAAAGTGATGTTGCGAAAAAAATGTCTGTAAAATTGGTGAAAACTGTGATAATTACTTGAGTGTATCTCCGTCCAGAGTTGCCCGTTGGCTGTTGTGTTCTGAAGCGCTCTTGATAATGATCCTGAGAAGGTGTGGGCCGAGTTTGGTTGAGATTGATGCAGTATTGACAAAGTTTTGGCCCTCGGTGTAACTGTCATTTTCATATGTAGATCCGAAGGTGGAACGACCTCGAGTGATGAATCCGGCCGACCAAGTACTTTTACTGGGAGGCCTGGTTCTCCGTCCAGAGTTGCCCTTTGGCTGTTGTGTTTTGAAGCGCTCTTGATAATGATCCTGAGCAGGTGTGGGCCAAGTTTGGTTGAGATTGAGTCAATATTGACAAAGTTTTGGCCCTCGGTGTAAAGTGATGTTGCGAAAAAAATGTTCTGTAAAATTGGTGAAAACATGTGATAATTACTTGAGGTGTATCTCCGTTTCCAGAGTTGCCCGTTGGCTGTTGTGTTCTGAAGCGCTCTTGATAATGATCCTGAGAAGGTGTGGGCCGAGTTTGGTTGAGATTGATGCAGTATTGACAAAGTTTTGGCCCTCGGTAAAACTGTCATTTTCATATGTAGATCCGAAGGTGGAACGACCTCGAGTGATGAATCCGGCCGACCAAGTACTTTTACTGGGAGGCCTGGTTCTCCGTCCAGAGTTGCCCGTTGGCTGTTGTGTTTTGAAGCGCTCTTGATAATGATCCTGAGCAGGTGTGGCCCAAGTTTGGTTGAGATTGAGTCAATATTGACAAAGTTTTGGCCCTCGGTGTAAAGTGATGTTGCGTAAAAAATTTTCTGTAAAATTGTGAAAACATGTGATAATTACTTGAGGTGTATCTCCGTCCAGAGTTGCCCGTTGGCTGTTGTGTTCTGAAGCGCTCTTGATAATGATCCTGAGAAGGTGTGGGCCGAGTTTGGTTGAGATTGATGCAGTATTGACAAAGTTTTGGCCCTCGGTGTAACTGTCATTTTCATATGTAGATCCGAAGGTGGAACGACCTCGAGTGATGAATCCGGCCGACCAAGTACTTTTACTGGGAGCCTGGTTCTCCGTCCAGAATTGCCCGTAGGCTGTTGTGTTTTGAAGCGCTCTTGATAATGATCCTGAGCAGGTGTGCCAAGTTTGGTTGAGATTGAGTCAATATTGACAAAGTTTTGGCCCTCGGTGTAAAGTGATGTTGCGAAAAAAAATGTTCGTGATTGTAAAATTGGTGAAAACATGTGATAATTACTTGAGGTGTATCTCCGTCCAGAGTTGCCCGTTGGCTGTGGGTCATGTGTTCTGAAGCGCTCTTGATAATGATCCTGAGAAGGTGTGGGCCGAGTTTGGTTGAGATTGATGCAGTATTGACAAAGTTTTGGCCCTCGTGTAACTGTCATTTTCATATGTAGATCCGAAGGTGGAACGACTCGAGTGATGAATCGGCCGACCAAGTACTTTTACTGGGAGGCCTGGTTCTCCGTCCAGAGTTGCCCGTTGGCTGTTGTGTTTTGAAGCGCTCTTGATAATGATCCTGAGCAGGTGTGGGCCAAGTTTGGTTGAGATTGAGTCAATATTGACAAAGTTTTGGCCCTCGGTGTAAAGTGATGTTGCGAAAAAAATGTTCTGTAAAATTGGTGAAAACATGTGATAATTACTTGAGGTGTATCTCCGTCCAGAGTTGCCCGTTGGCTGTTGTGTTCTGCAGCGCCTCTTGATAATGATCCTGAGAAGGTGTGGGCCAAGTTTGGTTGAGATTGATTCAGTATTGACAAAGTTTTGGCCCTCGGTGTAACTGTCATTTTCATATGTAGATCCGAAGGTGGAACGACCTCGAGTGATGAATCCGGCCGACCAAGTACTTTTACTGGGAGGCCTGGTTCTCCTCCGTCCAGAGTGGCCCTTTGGCTGTTGTGTTTTGAAGCGCTCTTGATAATGATCCTGAGCAGGTGTGGGCCAAGTTTGGTTGAGATTGAGTCAATATTGACAAAGTTTTGGCCCTCGGTGTAAAGTGATGTTGCGAAAAAAATGTTCTGTAAAATTGGTGAAAACATGTGATAATTACTTGAGGTGTATCTCCGTCCAGAGTTGCCCGTTGGCTGTTGTGTTCTGAAGCGCTCTTGATAATGATCCTGATAAGGTGTGGGCCGAGTTTGGTTGAGATTGATGCAGTATTGACAAAGTTTTGGCCCTCGGTGTAACTGTCATTTTCATATGTAGATCCGAAGGTGGAACGACCTCGAGTGATGAATCCGGCCGACCAAGTACTTTTACTGGGAGGCCTGGTTCTCCGTCCAGAGTTGCCCTTTGGCTGTTGTGTTTTGAAGCGCTCTTGATAATGATCCTGAGCAGGTGTGGGCCAAGTTTGGTTGAGATTGAGTCAATATTGACAAAGTTTTGGCCCTCGGTGTAAAGTGATGTTGCGAAAAAAATGTTCTGTAAAATTGGTGAAAACATGTGATAATTACTTGAGGTGTATCTCCGTCCAGAGTTGCCCGTTGGCTGTTGTGTTCTGAAGCGCTCTTGATAATGATCCTGAGCAGGTGTGGGCCAAGTTTGGTTGAGATTGATGCAGTATTGACAAAGTTTTGGCCCTCGGTGTAACTGTCATTTTCATATGTAGATCCGAAGGTGGAACGACCTCGAGTGATGAATCCGGCCGACCAAGTACTTTTACTGGGAGGCCTGGTTCTCCGTCCAGAGTTGCCCTTTGGCTGTTGTGTTCTAAAGCGCTCTTGATAATGATCCTGAGAAAGAGTAGGCCAGGTTTGGTTGAGACTGAGTCAATATTGACTAAGTTTTGGCCCTCGGTGTAAAGTGATGTTGCGAAAAAAATGTTCTCTAAAGTTGGTGAAAACATGTGATAATTGCTTGAGGTTTGTCTCCGTCCAGAGTTGCGCTTTGGCTGTTGTGTTCTGAAGCGCTCTTGATAATGATCCTGAGAAAGAGTAGGCCAGGTTTGGTTGAGATTGATGCTATGTGACAAAGTTTTGGGCCCTCGGTGTAACTGTCATTCATTCCGAAGGTGGAACTACCTCGAGTGATGAATCCGCCGACATGTACTTTTACTTGAGGTGTATCTCCGTCCAGAGTTGCCCGTTGGCTGTTGTGTTCTGAAGCGCTCTTGATAATGATCCTGAGCAGGTGTGGGCCGAGTTTGGTTGAGATTGATGCAGTATTGACAAAGTTTTGGCCCTCGGGGTAAACTGTCATTTTCATATGTAGATCGAAGGTGAAAAACCTCTGATTGATGAATCATGTGACCAAGTACTTTTACTGGGAGGCCTGGTTCTCCGTCCAGAGTTGCCCGTTGGCTGTTGTGTTTTGAAGCGCTCTTGATAATGATCCTGAGCAGGTGTGGGCCGAGTTTGGTTGAGATTGATGCAGTATTGACAAAGTTTTGGCCCTCGGTGTAACTGTCATTTTCATATGTAGATCCGAAGGTGGAACGAGCTCGAGTGATGAATCCGGCCGACCAAGTACTTTTACTGGGAGGCCTGGTTCTCCGTCCAGAGTTGCCCTTTGGCTTTTGTGTTTTGAAGCGCTCTTGATAATGATCCTGAGCAGGTGTGGGCCGAGTTTTGTGGCGAGATACTCTATATTCTGAAAGTTGTGGCTATCGGTTGATTTATTTAATTAACTTTTTTTCAATTTTATATTTCTCCTAGTGTAGGACTCTGGACCAATCAGAGAGCGACAAAGCAGTGAAGGTTACCCTTGATCCTTCTAGAACAGGACTTTCAGTTTCGTGAGGGTGCTCGTCGTGTGCAGACAGCGAGCAAACCGGTTGTGACTTACAATTTGAGTTATATTGAGTTTCAAGTGTATATGCGGGTAGAGTATTCCCGTAGCAGTTATTACGGCTCTAGCTATTGTCACTCTCACAGAAGGGAGAGTGATAATAGGATAATTTAGTTTCTTGAGTTATATACGACAGTATATTTGGGGTAAGCATCTATTCCGCGCGCGGGTGGGGCTTGCCAGACCAGTAATAGAGCCAGAGACACTCTGAGTGAAGATTATTGACTTAATAGCGCAGAACGCCAGTGAAGCGATTGTTAGGGAGAATTCCCCTTAAATAGGGAATATCCGGCAGTAACATTATCGAGGCAGATAACACAGGAACCGTGCGGGTACGCTACCGAAGTCTTCCCTACTCTGAAGAGGAGCAAAGGCGAGGAAGAAGGTGAGTCTTCCCTTTTCCCATCCCTCCTGTGGGTTGTATTTATATCGTCTAGTTGGTTGAACGCTACTGTGATCTCGGTGAGGACTAGGGCTCAGGGCCAGGTCTTACAACTGGTGGCAGCGGTGGGATTTAAATTAAATCCAGGGGCTCCGGTAGGCAATTAGCCAGAAGTAAAACGCTACTGAGAAATCAACTAAAGAATGCCGGGAAAAAGGCAAAAGTCACCGGAAGGGGTAGACCAAATGTTGGACCAGCTAGAAAATTTCAACCCGTCACGTACGGCGTGGAGAATTTGGAGCAGTAAATTTAAACTGCTAGCCAAAAACCTGCCTGAGGAAATCAAGAGGACAGTTCTAATTTTGAAATTGCAGGGAGAAGCTGCAGAAACGCTGACTCAGGCAGAAGAAGAAGATACATTTGAGGATCTATGGCAGAAAGTGGATGAGGAGTTCAGAGAGAGAGAAATAGCGCTAGAAGAAACAGGAAGAGAAGAAATGGAATCAGCTTTGAAGCTGATCAGAACTTTTAAAGGAGAGAAAGAAGACTGGCCATGCTGGTCCCAGCTCTTCTTGAATATAGTGACAGAATTGACACCAGGTCAAAAATTGAAAGTGCTGATGGCTCGGCTAGAAGGCAAAGTAGCCCAGCAAGTGGCTGAGGAAGGAACTCCTTGGGAATTCGAACAGATATGGACTCTCTTAGTCCGTAGATACGAAGTGAAATTAGATAGACATGACTATCTCGCGTTGTTCGACCGGCGCCGCAGAAAAGAAGGAGAGGATTTGCGCACATGTGTGTACGACCTAGTGCGCCTGGCGAAGCGGGCTGCTCCATTGAGCCCAGCATCTGAAGAGGAAAAAAGAACGGTGGGGTTATTGGTCACAAGGGAGGAGGATCTTAACGTTAAGAATCACCTCATGACTATCCGTCCGGAAACGGCGGAAGAATATCTCCAGTATAAGGAGATGGTCGAGAAAAACAAGGCAGCTCACAAAGAGCAGATTTCAGAGAAAAGAATGAACAAACCTTCAAAAGGGGAACCAAAGTCCCCCGTAAGAAGCCGTACCGGCGAGAGAAAAGTAACATAAAATGTTACAGGTGCGGAAAGTTAGGCCACATGAAGAAAGACTGTTATGTCAAGATTGAAGGGCCAGTCTCCGAAAAGGAGAAGGAATTGAAGGAAACAATCCCAAAGACTAAGTCGGGAAACGAAGAACGGACGCCGCGCGACCCTCCGCAGTCGTCCGGCAATTGATGAAGAGGGTCAAGACAGTGAACACCATCAAAGCAGAGATAGGGGGTAAAGTGATCACTGGAGTGGTTGATTTTGGGGCAGACACATCTGTTCTCCACCCGAAGTTCATAGAGGCGGAAGCCCTCACGCCCTCCACGCGGATGCCGCTGGCAGGAAATGCCACCACGGATGAATTGATGGGTGAAGCAACGGTTAACGTAACCATTGCAGGAATTACTTACCCGATGGAAGTAATTGTTCCCCTTGCAGAGCAGTGTACCGATGAGTTATTAATCGGGGCAGATTTCATTAATGGAAATCGGTTGATAATTGACACTGACCAAGGACATCTGAGGACGCCCACGGATGGTTGGGCAGTGCCGCTTTTGCCAGCTCAAGGCTACATCGGAGTTCGGAGGGTTCACCTTAAAGAACCAGTAGAACTGCAGGCTCGGGAGGTCAAATGGGTCAAGGCACAAGTCAAAATGAAAGGTTGTGCACAACGCCAAGTAGTGGGCGTGGTCGAGGAATTAGCTCGACGGATTGATGCCGGGATTCGGTTGCCAGATGCGCTGACAGTGGCCCAAGAGGGTAAATTTTCGATACCGGTGGCGAACCTTTCGGAGGACGTGCAGTACTTATCTCGAGGAGCCTGGGTGGGGGACTTTTGAAACACCCCAGTGGGTGCGGGATTATGCACCAGAGACTGAAAAAGTCTTGAGAGTAACCACAGAGCGTAGGTCGCGGCTAAGCAAAGAGCAAGAACAAGCCTTGCAGACTGTACTCGAAGAGTACGAAGACACTCAGATGAGGGAAGGGCGACAGTTGAGTCGCACCAGTCTGGTGGAACACCAAATACCTACGGGGGATGTTATCCCCGTCAAGCAGCATCCTCGTAGATTACCCCCTTTTAAAAGGCAAGAGGTAAAAGCTCAGCTGCAAGAAATGTTGGAGCAGGACATTATTGCCGAATCGGATAGCCCTTGGGCTGCGCCCATTGTGCTGGTTGCCAAGAAGGACGGGGGTACGAGGCTATGTGTGGATTACCGCAAGTTAAATGCGGTCACAAGAAAGTGCGCTTATCCGTTACCTCGGGCTCAAACAGTGATGGAAGCCATGACAGGAGCCAAATACTTTTCGGTCATTGACTTGAAAAGCGGGTACTGGCAAATCCCAGTAGCCCGGGAGGATCAGGAGAAGACTGCTTTTGTATGTCCTGAGGGCCTTTTTGAGTTCAAGGTTATGCCCTTTGGGTTGGTATCGGCCCCGGCCACCTTCCAGAAACTCATGGATAAGGTGTTGGCAGAACTGACAGGGAAATGTTGTTGGGCTTACTTGGATGATATCATAGTGTACAGCCCGGATTGGCAAAGCCACTTGAAGGACATTGGAAAGGTGCTGCAGAAGATGAGAGAAGCAAAACTGCAGATAAATCCAGAGAAATGCCAGTGGGCATTGGAGGAGGTCCGGTATTTGGGACATATCGTATCGAGACATGGAGTAAAGACGGACCCTCAGAAGGTAGTAGCAATCAAGGAGTGGCCCACTCCACGAAAGGCCAAGGAGGTACGCTCCTTCCTGGGGTTGGCGTCCTACTACCGGAAATTCATCAAGGATTTTGCGAAGATCGCTAGACCACTGCATGTCTTGACGCAGAAACAGGCAAATTTTGACTGGACCCAAAGCTGTCAAGAGGCGTTTGAAACTTTGAAACAGAAGCTCATGAGCGCTCCTATTTTAACCATGCCAGATTTTTCGGAAAGTGGAGGAAGATTTATCTTGGACTGCGACGCTAGCTTGGACGCGATAGGTGCGGTACTATCACAGATACAGCCAGACGGGTCGGAAAAGCCAATATTATACGCCAGCCATTGTTTGAATAAGGCTCAACGAAATTATGAAGCCACCAAAAGAGAGATGTTGGCCCTAGTGGTGTTCGCGCGGGAGTTGCGACACTACTTGTTGGGCAGGAAGTTCATGGCTCGAGTGGATCATAGGGCGTTGATTTGGCTGAAAAGTTTTAAAGAGCCACAAGGATTGGTGGCCAGATGGATTAACATTCTCGAAGAATTCGACTTTGATTGTGTTTATAGACCGGGCCGGCACACATAAATGCCGACGGAATGTCAAGGAGTGAAAGAATGACCAGCGAGGTCCGCTCACCAGAACTGGACGCACCGGAGTTTGTGAGGTCCGTGACTCTCACAGCGGACATGAGAAACCAGCTGATCGAAGAGACGAGGCAAGATGAAGACATCAGTCAGCTTAAAACCTGGCTCCGATCATTGCCGGAAAAGCCGCACCCTAGCCGATTGAAAAATAAGTCGAACGAGTTAAAACGACTTTGCAAGGAATGGGATCATCTGTCGGCGGACGAAGATTTAGTTTATTTGAACACCCCGGGATCACCCAAGCGTATTGTGCTGCCAATGGCAGTCAGAGAACAGTACATCTATGAGTTGCATGCGGGAGTAGGAGCTTCCCACGAAGGGGAACAGAAAACTTTTGATCGAGTGAAGGATCGATTTTGGTGGCCGCGTATGCGAGCCGATGTGAGTGTATTCCTGAGTGACTGCGTGGTGTGTGCACAGGTCAAGGGACCTAACCCACGGCATCGGTCGAGTTTGAACTCAATTTTGACCGGGAAACCGATGGAATGTATCGCGGTGGATATAATCGGTCCGCTAGCGCCAACGCAGAGAGGAAATCGATTTATTCTAACTATCATAGATATGTTCACAAAATATGCGGAAGCAGTTCCCCTGGACAATCATTGTGCAACGACAGTGGCTTCAGCTATAGTGAATGAGTGGATCACACGGCATGGAATCCCGAATAGGCTACACTCGGATAACGGGTCTGATTTTAGATCAGAATTGATCGAACAGTTATGCCGACAGCTGGGAATACACAAGGACGTTTACGACTCCGTATTGGCCACAGGGAAATGGACAAAATGAGCGGTTCAACCGAACCCTAAAGACAGCTTTGAGAACGCTGACGGAGACAGAGCGAGATAATTGGGACACGGCTATCCCTAGCTGTCTCTATGCCTACCGAAACAGTAAGCATAAGTCTACAGGATTCACTCCGGCTGAGGCCCTGTATGGGCGTAAATTACAAGTACCGCTGGACTTTGAACTGGACGTAGAAAGAGGCACATCAGAAGAGGTCATCAGCTATGTCGAGGGATTGACCCAAACTATGAAAAAGACTTGGGAGATCATAGAGGCTAACGAAGAGGAAGCTGCACGGCAGCAACGAAAGTATTACGACCAAAAGGTAGCTGGCCCCGGCGCCTATAAGGCCGGAGATCTGGTTATGGTAATGAATACGCAGGTAGGTCCACACAGGAAGCTAACGCGACCCTGGGATGGGCCGTTTGAAGTGGAAAAAGAGCTCCCCCATGGGGTGTACCTGGTTCGTAGCAAACAAAACAGGAGGAAGCGCCATACAATCAATGGCGATCGACTGAAACCATACCGAGCCCGAGAAGAGACGGTTGTCACCGATCAGCCACCCGTTCAGATCACGGAAGTCGAGGAGGTGGACCAGAGCTCAGTTCCTCCGGTAGCTCAGGAGGTCACAGTAAGAGTAATGACTGATGATCCAAAAATAAAAGAACTTTCTTTTCCGTGCCAGGAGATGACCGATACGGAAGATATCGTGAGCATGATGGTGGACTTCATAATGGAACGGGGTAGACATGACTCCGCAAGTGAGAGAACTGTTCTTTCCCAAAGTACTGAGAGAGCACGTCAACTCAGACGGACTGTAGCCACGGAAGCGGGTTATCTCACAGTATTTAGAGGAGGTAGTATTAGGCCAGAACAAAGGCAAAGATTGCGAGGGCTCTCAGAGTCAGATCGACAACTCGTGGAAGATGCCTGGCAATATAATATAGAAGTGGCCACGAACAGAGAAAATCCCCAAATTGTGTCACGGAAGGGCCGGTCTAAAGGGTCCGCCCAGAAACGGTGGGCAAGGTATCGGGCACATGCCATCCAGGAATATGAAGACATCACTAAAAGATATCAACAAAGACGTCATGCGAGGCAACTTCGTGACGAGGCGAAAGGAAAGCGGAAGAGGCCATGGAAAAGGGAAAGGAACCCTTTAAATGTGATACTGGAAGAACCACAGGCGGAGACAGCCTCCCCAGTAGACTGGGAGAACTTTCAACCGGATGCGGGAGCTCAATCGAGTCGTGCTATGACCCCTCCGCGGAAGTCGGAGGAGGCCGAGACGACCGATCCGCTCCAGAACGCTAGTGAGTCAATCGCCAGAATTATCAACGAAAATACACAGCGGCTGTATAACCCCTGAGCCGGAGCGGCGGAAGTCCGCCCGGTTGTGTGTATATTGCTTTGAGTTTTTAGCGCTAGTTTAGTGGTATCTACTTGATATTATACTACGTTACATATTAACGTGATATTTAATTTGCTGCGATCCTCCCAAAAGGAGAGGGGCCTGAATTTGAGGGCAAATTCTTTAAAAAAAGGGGGTAATGTAGGACTCTGGACCAATCAGAGAGCGACAAAGCAGTGAAGGTTACCCTTGATCCTTCTAGAACAGGACTTTCAGTTTCATGAGGGTGCTCGTCCTGTGCAGACAGCGAGCAAACCGGTTGTGACTTACAATTTGAGTTATATTGAGTTTCAAGTGTATATGCGGGTAGAGTATTCCCGTAGCAGTTATTACGGCTCTAGCTATTGTCACTCTCACAGAAGGGAGAGTGATAATAGGATAATTTAGTTTCTTGAGTTATATACGACAGTATATTTGGGGTAAGCATCTATTCCGCGCGCGGGTTGGGCTTGCCAGACCAGTAATAGAGCCAGAGACACTCTGAGTGAAGATTATTGACTTAATAGCGCAGAACGCCAGTGAAGCGATTGTTAGGGAGAATTCCCCTTAAATAGGGAATATCCGGCAGTAACATTATCGAGGCAGATAACACAGGAACCGTGCGGGTACGCTACCGAAGTCTTCCCTACTCTGAAGAGGAGCAAAGGCGAGGAAGAAGGTGAGTCTTCCCTTTTCCCATCCCTCCTGTGGGTTGTATTTATATCGTCTAGTTGGTTGAACGCTACTGTGATCTCGGTGAGGACTAGGGCTCAGGGCCAGGTCTTACACTAGGAGTCAGCTGTTAATGTTGATGTCAGTGTGCTTCGGAGGGTTATTTAGCACGCTCTTTCCATTTATATCGTTTATTTGACCTGAAAATGCCTCCTTATGTGATATTATGGGGTTCGGTGTATTTTAGCAATTTTTATTTTGGCCCTCGGTGTGTTTTAGTAATAGCCGCTAGTAGTGAAAAGTGGATAATGGAGTGTAAAACCCTGTGTTTACTAAAGGAATATTTATTACCTTTCAGATTTGTCACGTAACACTTACAGTCGTCTGCTGCCTTTCCCTATACAATCGAAACTGACATTAAAGGTTTAACCATCACTAGGCAACATTACTCAAAATATTAAGACCAAGCAAGGTTCTATGGTATTACATACATTTACATTCGATGCATAAAAACATGTAATCACTCAGAAAAGATATCACTTAACACCTACCATGAGATCTAGACAAAACGAGCAATTAACAATTGAGATATCTAAGTTCTCTGATATCTACGTCACTCCAACTCAAGAGAACGAATCACAGCTGAGTACATTTGAATTAGTCCTAAATTAACTTATGATTAAAAGTCATTGATTTAAACAATCACATCTAGTACCCAAGAATATATAGTTCATAATATTCTTACATCCCCCCATGATTTATAAATCATTTAGCCGAAAAGATACATAACTTTCAAGTAACATAATCACTAAGATATCGCGGAGGACATCGTTGCCTTGAACTGCGACGTGTAGGTCCACCACTAGTACACATATCCGTACTGTTGTCATGATCACTGTAGTCATCATCACTTGATGCAGATTCAATGTCTTGAGGAGTGTCATTTACAGTTTCATCACTGGCACCATCTTCAGAATCACTAGATGAGTCTTCAATTTCACAGCTTGCATGACCACGTCCCGGAACTCGTCGTATATGGCTGACATGTCTGGTAACTCCATCGTCATTTATCTCCACCGACACTGGCGACTTGATCGCTGTAACGCAACTCGGGCCACTCCACTCGCTTGTGCACTTTCCGTCGGTACGTACGTAAACTTGGTCACCGACCACATAAGGATTGCCATCTACTGTCCGTTCAGTTTCTTCATCACATTCTTGCAAACTTATACATTTTTCAGTTCTTTTCTGCATTAACTCCAGGAATCTTAGGCTTTGCATGGAACAGTAGCGTAAAAGGAGCTGCTGTTGCACTGCCGTTCGTAGTAACGTTGTACCAAAAAACACATTCTTCTATCGAGTTGCCTGATCTTGCGGGCATAGTTTTGATGGTTCTGTGATTACGTTCACTGATTCCGTTTCCTTGTGGGCGGTATGCGCATGAAAACTCCTGTTCGACGTTCCAACGTCTAAGTAAGCCCCGAAATTCACTGCTTCTAAAGACAGTTCCGTTGTCGCTTAGTATTGAAACAGGAGGCCCAAATTCACCGAAAACTTGATTGAATTTCTGTGATACTTCCTTAGCCGATTCCGTCGATAGCGATTTCCATATACAATATCGCGAACCTGTGTCAATAATAGTTAAGTAGGTCTTCCCTGAAAAATGTGTCATGTCGGTCGATAGTCTTCTCCACACCTTGTTGCTGGATAAATTCCCTTTCTCGTGTCGCTGTCTTACTGCTGGACAAACTCTGGCACACCTATCGCAATTATCTACCACCTGTTTAACCTGTCCTCTTGTAATTCGACTACCAAACTTTTCTCGTACCAACTCGTATGTCCTGTCCGTTCCCAGATGATGCCTTTCGTGAATTTCCTTGACTTGTTCGCCTCCATTGTCCACCACTGATGCTACCCCAACCAGACCTGTCGTTTCTCGAGAAACAAGCCAACTCTTCGGGACTCTCGTTACTTTGTCAGCGAGGTTATCTTCCGACCTGACCAGTTCAACGATCACCTCCAAATTCTCTTGCCTTCGAAGTTCCCGCAGCATATCGATTCTCCTCCTGATAAGCATTTCTGAGAATGCATGTGTTCGAACATTGTGCGTGTCATGCAGCGCAGCATTTCAGCCAACTATTGACAGTGGCAGAGTCCGTCTTGAGCAGAAACTTTCTCCATCCCCACCTGATAGCCATATTAATACCACGAATGGCAGCGTCGAGTTCACTGAGATTGATATGAGAGCTGTCCCCAACTTTCCGAAGCCAAGAAGCGTCTTCAACTATTACATCATTGATCATAACGATCACCCCTAACGCCAAATTGCTTGCATCTGTCCAGACAGTCATCTCACCATTCTCTCGAGCCAACCACTTTCCCTTCACTGGATCCTCACCACTCACCAATCTCTCTGAAACTTCAATCACTTTATCCATCGTCTCTTGGCTAACTCTCTCATCCCAGCTTACTCCTTCTTTGGCTGTTAATCTCTGAATGAATCCGGATGCCACTCTCAACCATCCACACACCGGATAATGGCCAATTCACTCTCCTAAAACTTTATGAATTTGTCTCCTTGTCATTGAACCGGTGACACTGGGAAGTTGACCATCACGTTTCCACCTGTAATGTCGATCAACCGCCAGTCCGAGAACGCGCACACTTTGTTGGTCGCCCAAAATTTCTGCAGGTTTCGTGACCAGACCGAAATGTTCAAAATGATCAATAACCTTCTGCACTGACACCTTGTCTTCATTTACGAAAATATCATCAATATAGCTGCTGGCAGCATTTCCAATGGTCGGATCATCAGCTAAAATATATTCGACAATTTTCGTCATTACTTTTGGTGCGATGTTTAAGCCAAATCCCAGCCTTGTCAGTACAAACGTTTGTCCCTTCCACCTCACTCCTTGGTAACACCATAACGATGGATCAATCTTTATTTGTAGATAGGCCTTTTTCAGATCTACAACGGCACAGTTCGGCCCAAACTTCCGCCATTCTCGCAATCGATTTTGGCATAGAGGAGTTGCAGCCCCTGGGCGAGACACAATGTGATCGTTCAGATACTTGAAATCCATGACTGGACGTATTTTCGTGACTTCTCCTTTCTGCTGCTTCACACTCATCATTGGCACGACATTCTTCAACTCGCCATCTCTCTTCTCGCTCCAAGGAACCAAGATATCATCGTTTACCCAGGCCTCAATTTCTTTATCAAAAGCCTCTTGATCATCTGACGGAAACATTGTAATTCGACCTGTTACATTTCCTGGGCGGAGCGCCGTTCTTCCAAAACCTTTTTACGACCCATTCATTATTATAAAATCGAACGTGCAGGTCGTTCTCCTTCAAAACTATTGCACTATGCGATTCGTCAAGGGCAGCAAAGTTCGCTATGCTTTCAGGTCTAACCATTCGCACACCAGAACTGACCTTCGCATCTGTTTTCTGCGACTCCTGAACAGCGACAATGTTCACAAAGTTTCGTCCATGGCCGTTTCCTTGATCGTCAACTACCATTCCTTTTTGCTGATGCCCACTACTATCAGAAGACTCAACTTGACCAGCATCACGAGGAACCTGAGACACAGCAAGGACAACATCAACCTTGCCATTGATCATAGGAGAAATGTACAATCCATGCTTGAGAATAACATCTAAACCAATCACAATGTCTAAATTCAAGGGCAATCTGTTAAGTACATACGCTTTCACATTTCCAATGCAGCTCCCAGCTTCCCCAACAGATACTTGCTCTAAATCCACACTATGATAAACATCAAACTATCTCGCCATTCATCGTCTCCAACTGAAGTCTTTCTGGCATTAATGGTAAATTCGGCAGGTAAGTCCGCTTGACTAAGGTCACACTACAGCCAGAGTCGATTATAAAATTCCCAGACCTTCCATTGACTATACCAGCCTTGATCAAAGTTAAGGTAGACGTGGCTGTAGTGGCATACAACTTTATTACGGTTGGGGGGTAACGTTTCTGTGAGTTACCCCCGAATTCCCGTTTAAAGGAACCGCAGCGGTACAATCAGCTTTCATATGTCCCCGTTGTGAACACTTGTGACAAACTATTCTACAATCCTTTTGGATGTGTCCGAACCGCTTACACCCATTACAGCGAGAAAGCGAAGAATGTGGGGCGGACCAACTTTGTACATCATGCTGTCGTCGAGGATTTCGAATATGTTCATTTGGAGTATGAATTTGCAACCCAGCCAAAGCACCAAACTCTGCTTTACTCGGCCAAATTCTCTGCGCCGCAGACAAAACATTGGCATACGTCAAATCATTACCTATCTGCAGTTTTAACCTGATCTTTAATATTCGTTGGCAAAGCGTCAAGTAAAACCAAACCCGTAGCATACTCTACAGGGTCACCACCATCGCATGAAATTTTGAATAGTTTCCTTATCTGATCCCCCACAACCTCCAAAGAATCTCCAACGCTGATTCGTTTGGATAAAAGCAATTTCCACGCATCCCCGCGTTTAATACCAAACGTCCTACGCAAGGCCGCTTTAATCAATGAAGCATCTTTCCTATCATTTTCTGGTAAATTTTTCCAAACATCATATGCCTCATTGGATAAGTACATTGACAGAACCTGAGCCTCCTTCTCTATCCCATCTATTTCAACCGCTAACTGAAACCGATCAATCCACCTCTCAACATCCTCACTACCATCAAAATTGGTTATCTTTTTCATTGCCTTCATTGTGCCCGGATAGCTTGTAAAACCCTGTGTTCACTAAGGGAATATTTATTACCTTTCAGATTTGTCACGTAACACTTACAGTCGTCTGCTGCCTTTCCCTATACAATCGAAACTGACATTAAAGGTTTAACCATCACTAGGCAACATTACTCAAAATATTAAGACCAAGCAAGGTTCTATGGTATTACATACATTTACATTCGATGCATAAAAACATGTAATCACTCAGAAAAGATATCACTTAACACCTACCATGAGATCTAGACAAAACGAGCAATTAACAATTGAGATATCTAAGTTCTCTGATATCTACGTCACTCCAACTCAAGAGAACGAACCACAGCTGAGTACATTTGAATTAGTCCTAAATTAACTTATGATTAAAAGTCATTGATTTAAACAATCACATCTAGTACCCAAGAATATATAGTTCATAATAATATTTAGTAATAGTTTTAGTAATAGCCGCTAGTAGTGAAAAGTGGATAATGGAGGTAGGCAATAGAACTCTCTAGTAAACACTCTACTTCTCCGAGAACAATCGAAGTATGCACACTCTACCCAAGACTACACATGGAAAATACAATTTCTCCACTTGAATTTGTTATCGCCACTTTCTTAATCCGCCGGCAATACTTCATGGAGCATTTCTTCATTTGTCGACATCCACAATGACATGATTAGAATTACAATACTTCAACCACTGCTTCAGCTACCGATTAAGGTATATAAAACACAATACTTCCTCCGTCAGTCATGAGCAGGTACTCGTCTAGTTGTGTTTCGACCCCTGACTTGAACACTCAAACCCAGACGAGAGGGGTACCACACATAGTGGCTGACAAAATACCCAATAGGTAATGACATGTTTGTAAAGATATGTCAAAAAGATGAGTCAGACATCATGCAAATGTTGCGTTTCTACGTGTTAAGTGAGTAAGCCAGTGGATATTTCACCGGATGAGCCTGTCCATTATTCCATTCTTCTTTTGCCGCGCCTCATGTTTCGTAGCTTTAGAGGACTCCAAATAACTCAATAGGCCTATAGCAAGAAATAAGCATCAGTGTGTCTTGAATGCTGGTCTGTTTTTCTTCGTCTGCTAAGTTGTTTTGAAAAACTTAGTGACCCTTGCAGCAAGGGAAACGCATTTCCCATCTTTAAGCGATTTTTTGCAGATAATTTGTTTTTCCTGCCTGCTTATCTGTCTATGCAGCAGTCAATGTCAACGGTTCAGCTGATCTGCCGGTGCATTAGCCGCAAGACCAAAATTGCATCAGACAAGGCGTAGTAATGGCCACTCCCATTTGCAATCTGTACATAGAGCGCACTGGAGTTTTCAGTTTTAGATTCTTCCGAATTTCGAGTGCGCCAGATGTATGATGTTTTGTAGCATACCTGAAAAAATTGCGCCGACGCCGAGGCAAGGCGCACCGAAGCCAGGATCAGGCGCGACGAGGTCAGAGCCGAGCGCGCCAGATACAACGTTACTTGCGCGGCAGACGTGTGATATATTTCTAGAATTTCAGAAACCAAGCACCCGCCAGTGCGCCAAAGCCGGCCAAAGTAAGTTCGGTGCACCCCTGTACAGATCACAGTTCGGTGGCGACTGCCATTTCGAAAAGCCCAAATAGGTGCATACTCAACCTAAAGCGCGAGTTACAGATAGGATTTGTTTTCAACAACTTTCTCGCATCTTTATTCCTTTGCAAATTTATAATCGGAGGCCGACTCCACATTTTGTTGAACAGATGATAACAAGAGTGAGCAGCAAGCCAAGAAGTAGCTACAATAAAGCCTAAAAAACGACGCTGGGGCCCCAGTTACAACATTATCATTCCTACGATTTTATTTAAAAAAATGATTTAATTTAAATTTTATTTGATCTAAAATATTTGATTTAGACCTAAATTCTCCTGAGAAAACAAAGAATTCTTCAAAATCTTACTTAGCACTCCTTGGCGTACTATTCCACCAATTAGGGCTATATGAGATAATCAATTGCCATCTATCAGCATTATGTCGGTCTTCATGCATCTGGAGTTCGAATCTCCAGTCTCAGTGTAACAGAGATTTTGGAAGATGCAAAAGTTGACAGACTTAGCTATCATCAAAACATGTATGCATGCATCATCAATACTTTCATGACCAATTTCAAATCTTGAGGTTTCATTTGTAGTGGTCATATATGTTGTCAATATATGACATTCCGTGATTTTGTTGTAGATGTGTTCAGGGTTTTACAGAAATTTGAAAGTATAAGTTGGTCTTTAAAAATTTATACAGCACCTTGCTTTTAAAAGACAAACGCACGCTTAAATCGTATCTTAACAACGGCTATTTGCTGCACTGATGTCCAAGTAAGCGTAAACAAAGTACCACAGAAAATTCTATTCTTGCGACTTATCACTATCATATACATGTATGTCTGGATTAATTCCCCGCTTGTCGCTGTGTAGATCCATAGTCAGCATTTGCATGAAAACTCCTGTATCACCGGAGTGGAGTTTCTCAACTCCGATGCAAATACACTGACCTCCATATACAACACAGCAAAAGCAGAATAGGTATGATTTTTAATCAAATTTATATCTAAAGCAACAAATGTAAGTCACATTTAGTGACAAAGTTTTAAAATGCCTATACGCCATCTTCAATAATCTAGATGTAGCGTAGGCTAGTCTAGACAACCTAACAATATTGTGTCAATTTATTGATTAGTCGCATTCAGTTAATACAAATAGACTTGGGTGAAATATCTACATATGCACATTGAAAATGCGCTTTGATGATGTAGGCTTAATTCCGTGAAATCTTATTTCATATTTTAGTGCTTGCATTGTGAGACATACATATTATTATATTTATATGGACATGAAATGTATTAAAAGTTGTAATATTTGAATCATTTCTTGCTCCAATCATTTTCAAAAACAGCAAACCCAGTCAAAATCATCTTTACAAACGACTATGTCTGTTAAGTTTACCCTTGTGTTTTAAGCATTTTTGACTTAGCAGACTCAAGCTTATTCTAGGTTCAGTAAAAACTGAAAATTTTCATGTAAAATTGAGTCAGAAATTGACTAGAATCACAGACTAATTTACTGCGGTTTAAATTCAACTTGAAACAAGCTGAAGGACAGTCGGACCAAACTAGAGATAGTCGAACCTGATATTTTTACCTAGTAATTGGATAGGGAGTTCGATAGCTTTTATGTGATGTATTTAGAAAGTGAAGAGAACCAAGCTGCTCTAGTTCATCTAACGCTTGATTTTCCAAGTAATTAAATGCCTTCAGTGTTCAACTACAGTAATGACATATGTCTTGTATTTATCGTATATTTATGATACGTATGGCAAAACTATAGCTGAACTTAGAAGTAGACCTATTTTATATAATTCAAGTTCATGATGGACCTTTTTATACCACGAAATCTCAATACCCGCAACTTCAGAAATTCGGAATCTCATAGTGAGTACTCCTTAATGAATACCGGTGCTCCGTACGATGCACTTGCCCATCTTGCTAAGATGTATCGTAGCATCCGTGGGTCCATAGTTCCGCCCGACTGTCATCGTAGCATCTGAGAGAGAAAGAGAGAGAGAGTGCTTAGTTTTGCTTGAGAAATTCTTCAATGATGCTTTGGGTGCCGGGTGGGGCCTAAACATTCATTATATTACAATTACATTTCGGTTACACATTAACATATGCTTTGGTGTAACGTTTTACAATTTTTAGTGCATCGAACGGTTTATCGGTGCGAGAAGGTGAGGCTAGCGCATAGCCTTAATATGAATCATTCCAAAAAAATACACGCATATAATGGGCCTATAATAGAAATAAGATTGCACAATCAGCTTGGAATTTTGGTTGACTATTGAGATGAAAGCCATCTCTCTATCATGAATTGGCATTATTAATATTTATTTTATTTTATATAAGTATTTCGTTCTTTATTTTTTCATTTAGTGCACCAAATAAGCAGCAATACTCTGAATTGTACATGTACAATTGCATAAAAGCCTGCGATTATTGTTTGTAGTACTGGCCATAATTTAGTATGGCTTCGGGAAATCCAGTGTGATAGCGAAATATTTCCTGATTTTTGATTTGGGTGGCAATCCTGAATTCATTTCATTTTATTCAGCCTATATTTTTTTCAATAGTATTCTCGTTACCTCTGGTCCATTTGAAAATTTGTTTACCGTACTTGCATGCTATAAAGCTACTCGATCAGCCAGGAACAGCGAACCTCCTGTCTAGTGTGAGGCGTTCTAGCGGTAAATTGTAAAACGTAAACAATTCATAAACAAGTCGAATCAATGAAAATCGTAAACAAGTCAAAACTTCTCTAATACACAACAAATAAAGAAGAAACTATGCATCATCGCAGGAAAGGTACTCAGTACATCCCAGAGGCATCCAAAATTAATGGAAATTTTTTTTGAAATAAATAGCGAAAGTAAATGAGAAAAAAATGACAAATCTCAGCCTAAACAAGTCAGAGACATCTCATTACACACTCAATCTACCTAAACAACTCATGCCATACCTAAAATTACCTCTCTTCACGATGGAGCAATTATATTCCACTCAGAAACCTATCCAGACTCACCACGGACCACTAAGTCCCGAAAATCAAGATAAAGCTCACATACGCGTCCTAAACAAGTCAGGCGCATCTCAATACACACTCAATCTACCTAAACAACTCATATTATACCTAAAATTACCTGCTCTTCACGATGGAGCAATTATATTCCACTCAGAAACCTATCCAGACTCTCCACGGATCACTAAGTCCCGAAAAATCAAGATAAACCTCACATACGCGTCCTAAACAAGTCAGGCGCATCTCAATACACACTCAATCTACCTAAACAACTCATGCTATACCTAGAATATGATATAATAATATGATGAACTTATGATAAATAATAATGCCGTTCTTCAATATGATAAAGCCGTTCTAGCGGCTTTTATCTAGAAAATGAGTTTGATTCGCATGACAAATCATTAAATTTCTAAGAAAAACCAAAAGGGACGAAGCGAGACCAAGCAAAGTTTAAGCAAGAAAAAGCAAGAAGTCAATACTGGCTCAGCAATCTTTATACTTCGATATATTCATCTTGTTACATGCCTGATTGCAGTAGCCAAGTCAGTCACGTAATATTCGGAGGAAACTTGCGCCTAAAAGAAACTTTGCAATGTCCGATTTAATCATACATAAACAATATCCTGTGAATTAATTTGATGAATTGGCTAAATCGCAGTTCCAAGAACTGACGAAAACTTGAGTTGGCGGATAGCTAATTTGATGACTTAAAACAAAAATCTGAATTGAAGCCTCTCTTGGTCGACCAAATGACCTTGCCACGAATTTTAATGAAGCAGATAGGAGCTGTCCGGTCTAGACCTAGTTGTTGTTGTTCGATGTCTATGCATTAAACCTTTTTGTACGTATGAGTCAAAATAATAATTAGAACCTGCAACAGCCGCTATCCCTCTCTACTGTTCCTGTTTTCTACCTCGTCCCATGTTCTCAACGGTGCTCAGATTATGAGTATCAGCTGGGCCAAACCGAATCTGGTCTAACTCAAACAAACTCATATTCTACGTTTCATTTGGTGCATTAACTATTGTTGTGTGTTATTTTGTTTCTCTACACTAATTGTGAATAAAGGTGAACTGAAAGTTATGTTCTTTGTTACTATATAAACTCATGCTTTTCATGAATAAAGTACGGGACGTGTGAAAGTAATAACTCGTTATTACTTAGATACCTCAGAGTGGGACTTAAAAGTCGTATTGGGAATCGCAGATCACAGAGTGGGCTAAAGCATTGGCGTCGCTTGCCTTTGCTGTGTTGGATGTGGGACCAGTCGGGACGGTCCTATGGTGGCATTAAAGTTTGATTAATTTCAAACTGGTGGCTATAAAGTCGGTCTGAGTTTTTGTGTTTGACTCGTCAAACATTCACGGAAAGGACGATTTGAGGGCGAGCTTTTACAGTGCAAAGTTTTGTTGGCCGCACTTGCTAAGTGCTATACAAGACGGTGACTTGAGTCTTGCGCAATACCTCGCGGTATTGGAACTTTAACAATAACTACATTCACCCTAGGGTTCATTGCATTTCTTCGCACGCTTACATTCTACTGACGCACAGCTCGCCTGAGAGCCGTCGGTTCTTCTACTGCCCACTTCTTCACACGTAAGGGTTTCTATCTGTTTCACTTGTCACTTCTACTCTCCTATTTCTGTTTTCTCGTAGGGATTAAGGACACTAAGTTTCAGCACGCCAACTTCGAAACTTCGTAACGTCATGGACCGCATCGAGAAGATCGATATCGGCGATCCAGCGAGCATCAACAACTGGCACGACCGGTTTAACTTCTACTTCCAGACCAACAAGGACATCGAAGCGAAGAATCAAACGGCGTTCTATCTGACGATGATAGGCAAGGAAGCTTACGACCTACTGCACGACTTAGCATATCCAGACACCCTTGGCACGAAAACAGTAACGGAGCTGAAGGAGTTAATGGTAAGCCACCTCAAACCCGTATATTTCGAGGCGACTGAACGTGCCTGTTTTCACAACTTGTCTCGTCGTGGGGAGGAACCGCTAAGACACTTCCTACTTCGGTTGCAACGGCAGGCGTCCAAATGCAACTTCGGCGCTGAACTACAGACCCAGTTACGAGACCGAATCGTCGCAGGTGTTAACGAAGCAGAAATTCAACGACGTTTGCTCCGGGAACCTCACTTAACCTTTGCAAAAGCTAAATCTATACTTGAGACTTGGGATGACGTCAATCTCGCTTTATCGGGTCAAATCGCGCAGGTGCATTTCCAAGGGTCTCAGCAGACTTCGCGCAGTCGTCGTACCCAGTCAAACAGCCACGTCGCAGCTAATCGATCAACAGTGTTTCAACACCGACTCCAGCCACTAATCGATCTTCGCATCCAACCAGACGCAATCACAACCTGCCGCAAGCTACACGACAGCAGACGTCAGCACCGCACATGCGACCATGTGACTCGTGTGGTGGTCCTCACAAACGGCGCTCTTGTAAGTTTCTATCCGCTGTTTGTCACAAATGTAACAAGATTGGACACCTCGCTAAGGTTTGCCGCAGCTCTGGTCAGATCACCAGTCACAACCCTGAACGTTCAAAGTCTAACCGAGCCGCTATTACTAACCTTCCGACACCAATACCTTCAACAAGTCAGATTGCTACCATCAACGCTTCGACTCTCGATGACGACTATACCTCCGTTGATTTCCTGTCTTTGGCTGTCGATCACGTGACTGATCAACACATCAAGCAGACACTGACGTTCGTCTCCGGTCAGTCAGCTGACTTCATCGTTGACACAGGAAGCCCCGTCTCCTTTTTGCCACTCGAACAGTTTCGTCGCATCTCTTCTGCCGACATACAGCCGACTATTAAGACAATACGCGGAGTCTCCGGTCACAGTCTCCCGGTGAAGGGTGAAGCAACAGCTGAAGTTGTAGTACCTGACAGAAATCGTCCTGTTGGAATTAATCTGGTGATCACGGAGAGAGGTCCTACAGTGTTGGGTTTAGACGGACTACGTTCACTACGCGTCAGCATTACCTTGGTTACAAGAACAATGCCTTCGTCGTCTACATCCCCTACACAACCGCAACAGCTGTCTACTACGGTGACTAATCTTATACACGCTTGTGCGAATAACTCCGGTGGTATTGATGTACAACCAGTTAAGCTTGAAGTAACATGTGAACCAATCTTCCGCAAAGTTCGTCCTGTACCTTATGGTCTTCGGGATGCCGTTCAAGCTAACATCCAGGAGTTGGTACAAAAAGGAGTCCTAAAGCAAGTTCAAGCGAGTTCATGGGCAACCCCAATAGTCACACCGTTAAAGGCAGATGGTACTCCGAGAATTTGTGGAGACTACAGGGTAACGATTAACCCATTCCTGAAACAAGGTGCTAACACTACCAGAGAAGTGGAAGACATGTTCCAGGGTCTTGCTGGTGCCAAGATATTCTCGAAGGTTGATCTAACCAACGCTTTCCTCCAGGTACCCCTTGATGAAGAATCTAAAGAGCTGACCACCGTGCATACTATCTGGGGCTTGTATCAATACCAATTTCTACCCTTTGGCTTAACTATTTCGCCAGCGGTCTTCCAGAAGGTTATCGATCAAGTTACTGCTGGATTGTCTGGTGTCAGGTCATATCAAGATGACATTATTGTGTATGCACCTTCGGTTGAACAACACAACGCTCGACTTATTCAATTGTTACAAGTATTCAAGGATCATAACGTGCAGATCAATGCAAAGAAGTCAGTTTTTGGTGTCAGTTGTATCAAGTATCTGGGTTACAGTATCGACGGTCAAGGTATTCATCCGAATCTCGACAGAATTCGCGCAGTACAACAAGCTCCGAAGCCTTCCACATCGAAGCAACTTCAATCCTTCTTAGGATTTGTTCAGTACTACTCGCGCTTCGTACGAAACTTTGCCGAGAAAGCACAACCTTTATTCGATCTACTGACGCAACCAACGTTACAATGGACTGTTGAAACTGAAGCCGCATACAACACTCTTCTGCATTCTGTCATTAATGGAGAAGTTTTACGCAGTTTTCAAGTTGGAGAATCATGCCATCTCTACGTTGACGCTTCGGAAAGGGCACTTGGCGCAGTACTGTGCATATCTAGAAGTCTCAGCTCTGCTGAAAGAAATTATTCGCAGACACAACGCGAGGCTCTCGCTGTCATCTGGGCCGTTCGCAGACTTCACAAATATCTGTATGGAAACCACTTCTATATTTACACGGATCACCAAGCACTTCAACATATTTTCAATCCGAGTGCTTCAGTTGGTAAGGCAACATCAGCCATGTTGGTACGTTGGGCCATCGACCTTAGTGCCTACCATTACACCATCAAGTACAAGCCAGGAAGTCAACTGCCTCATGCCGACTACCTGTCACGACATGCCCATCCTGAGCCATCATCTGTTGTACCGACGACATACTTTATCAATCCGTTGCCGATTGATCGGAATCACCTGATCGCCGAAACACGTCTTGCCTTTGGTTCTGTTTTGTCCGGCATACGAACGGGATGGTCGACTTCGGCTCGCAAACGGTTTCCTGAGTTGTACGCCAAACGTCATGATCTTACTTGTCACGCAGATGGTATTCTCCTGTTCAAGGATTTGGTTGTCATTCCTCCTACGTGTCGTCTGGCCTTCCTTAACCACCTACACATGGGACATCTCGGACGAGATAAAATGATCTCCTTATCTTGTATGCTATGCTGGTGGCCTACCATAAATGCGGATATTCTGAATTTTTCAAAACAATGCCAACAGTGTAGATCAGTCAAGTCTCGCACGCATCCTAATTGGACTCCGTGGCCAGTAACCTTTCGACCAATGCAACGCGTACACGTTGACTTTTGTGGACCCTTCCTCGGGAAGTACCATGCATTGATTGTCGAAGACTCGTTTTCCAAATACCCTGAAGTTTTTTTAACAATAACGGCAACGGCTGATTTCACAATATGGGCAATGAGAAGATTTTTTGCACGAGAGGGAATACCATATGTTATGGTTAGCGACAATGGTCCACAGTTCAGGTCAGAGAAGTTACAGTCTTGGCTTAAGTCTATCGGATGTCAACCTATGTTCACCGCTCCGAGACACCCGCAGTCGAACGGGCAGGCGGAAGATTTCGTCAGAAGTTTAAAGAATGCAATTCACGCTTACGCTCCTGAGAGTCTCGCTCATCTATGGCAAGCCATTGACACCTTCCTCCTTCAATACCGCAACGCCGTTCACGCATCAACCAAGAAAACTCCTAACTTCCTCCTTCACGGTACTACAGTCCGAACAACGGCTAACGTAGACACTACAGATGTCACGTTCTATCGAGGAAACGATAATCGTCCTTCGCCCGGTCTTCTCCTGAATCGCATCGGTAATCGTATGTTCAACGTGATGGATCTCGACGATGGTACTTTACATCGCAGACATATTGATCAGGTCAATGTTAATCATCCATCCAGTCCGACATCGATCAAACCTCAGCTTCAGTCGCAGTCAGAAGATCATCCTCCGATTTCTAATTCCTCGAACCTTCCTGTTCCGCAAGTACCTACCTCTCCTGTACCGCGAGTTCCTGACTTTCCTGTTCCTGACCCATGTTCAAGTCCTTCTGTTCCTGACGTAACATCGGATCCTGTGGTAAGTGAACTTAGTCCCTCACACTCGCCTACTCTTCGTCTTTCGCAGCCAGTTACAGATTCACCACACATACACACTCCTGCTCCACGTCGGAGTAATCGAGTTCACCGAAGGCCTGCCTGGTTGGAGGACTTTTCGTAACCGGGAGGAACCTGCAACAGCCGCTATCCCTCTCTACTGTTCCTGTTTTCTACCTCGTCCCATGTTCTCAACGGTGCTCAGATTATGAGTATTAGCTGGGCCAAACCGAATCTGGTCTAACTCAAACAAACTCATATTCTATGTTTCATTTGGTGCATTAACTATTGTTGTGTGTTATTTTGTTTCTCTACACTAATTGTGAATAAAGGTGAACTGAAAGTTCATGTTCTTTGTTACTATATAAACTCATGCTTTTCATGAATAAAGTACGGACGTGTGAAAGTAATAACTCGTTATTACTTAGATACCTCAGAGTCGGACTTAAAAGTCGTATTGGGAATCGCAGATCACAGAGTGGGCTAAAGCAGAACCGTTTATATTTCTTTGTCCTGCTGACCAATGCACTCCTTTTTCATCTGATGTGTGAAGATTTGTTATGAAATTTATAGTTGGAACTTTGTTCCGGCAACTGAAGGTTCCTGATGGCTTATTTTTTAGGAATTGTAATTCGTCTCTCATCAATATGTGAAAATTCTTTATTCCCAATTGATTAGCAATTTTCTTTAGATCAAAATTTGTAGTTGTTTGCGTTCCATATAATTTTAAAAACTCATTTATGTTGCTCATTTTATAATAAAAAAATTTCGTATAGGGAATCCTAGAAGTCAGAAGGGGGGTATTGATTTAAAACTGTCCCATAATGATGACTTTCCTTGCTACTTATTCGATTTTGAAATGATTTAATTTAATCTAATTTAAAACGTTACTTTGTAAAAATCGGTTTATTAGCAGAGTTAGTGCTTCGCACATCTTTAATCAACTGCAATTCATTTATCATCAATATGTTAAAAATCTTTATTCCCAATTGATTTGCGATCTTATTTAAATCGAAATTTGTCGTGGTTTGTTTACCGTATTGTTTTGAGAACTCATTTATGCTGCTCATTTTAAATGGAATAAAATGTTTTGTTTAACAATGTTCCATTTTATTTTTATGAACTCTCATTAAGAGGATATTGATTGTTTTATCTGTATTAAGACAATAGCAACATCTGTTACCACATTTCTCAAACCGCATGATTGTTTTAGGGGATCATACGGGTTGTGCATTCATAACATAGCGTTAATAACATAAAAGCAATCTATTAATTCATTCTCTGCTTTGAGGGAATATTCTGTTGTTATAGCAATCATTCAATACAATATCGCAGTATCGACAGTCGAGACCGACTGTCGAACCAAAACCAAAACTTGTCTGGTTTTGGTCGGTAGTGTGGTTTGCATTTTGGTCGATGAAATGATTTACAATGCGGTGCAATTTCCCCATTGTCATTCAAGTACATTTAATCATACCCGTCATGTCATACCCGTATGTTGTCAAGCAAACTTCATTCACCTACAATGCCGCTTTGCTTAGATCACCATTCATAATTTTCACTTACTATTTAAACACACACACAATTCATAAAACGCGACACATTACAATCTTAGTTTAAATTTTATCATCACAATGGTTGGATCTACTGAAAGATCTGTTCGATTGGAGACAAGGGGAGAAGAATTCAGAAGTTAACAAGGGAAATCATACATCTGCAAGCACGAAGTAAAATATTCTTACACTTGGATATGAGAAGAATTTTTGAATATATCGGAGACTCGCACATCAATTGATAAGAAAATATTAAACTTAATTGAACAACGGCAGACAGTAATATTTTCTTTAAATAGAACCTTATCACAAGAACGGGACGAATAAATTATTGAACAAGTTATGAATCAAATTAACGAAGAACAAGCAGCGCAACAACATTAAGTGAAAGTGTTAATGTTATTAGTTAGTACTAGTGAACATCCTTCATCGCTTGTTCATAACATTTTTTTTTCATATAACGTACTCTATCTTTATGTTTTTCTTTGTTCAATTCACTTATTTTTAACTGTGATAAAGAAGGATATATTCTTGCGGTTTCTTTTACTTTTGATTCTTCCATTTTTAAAGAAATATTATTAGACACATAATTTTAGTTATCTCATATTTTAAAAACCTGAAAAATGGATTTAAAAGACGTTTTTAAAAATACCAATTTTTCTGATGTTGTGTCCTGGAACGGTCATGATTTTGGGAGTAAAATGTCATAATCACAAATTTGAGTTTCTTAACTTTTATGATTTTTTCGGTGTCCTGGAACGGTCATGATTTAAGCGAGAAACTTGTAATTCTCAAATTTTGAGATTCTTAACTTTTATGATTTTTTCGGTGTCCTGGAACGGTCATGATTTTGGGGGTGAAAATTGTAATTCTCAAATTTTGAGATTCTTAACTTTCTGATTTTTTCGGTGTCCTGGAACGGTCATGATTTTGGGAGTAAAATGTCATAATCACAAATTTGAGATTTTGAAAAATTTGAAAAATTGGGTATTTTGTAAAAACGCCTAAATTTATGAATTTAGGTCTTAAAAACCTGAAAAAGGGTTAAAATTCATGAATTTATGTAGTTTTTAAAGATACCGATTTTTCAAAAAATGGTACTTTTTAAATGATCTAAATTTATGAATTTAGGTCTTAAAAACCTGAAAAAGGGTTAAAATTCATGAATTTATGTCGTTTTTAAAGATACTATTTTTTGAATTTTATGGTGTCCTGGAACGGCAATACAAACTTCTCTCTATGAAAACGCATAGAAGTTCCAGACACAAGCTCTAAGACGGAGTAGCCATGCGTCTTCTTTCACTATTTGTAAAACACACACGTATGCAACTTTCTCGACAAATTCCTCGACAGATTTCTCGACACTAAGTTTCGACCAATCAGAAACTTTTCGAAAAATTTAATATTTTATTTTTATGTAATGTTCTATAATTTACGCCATCATTACAAAGGAAAAAGTTCGGAGATAAGAGCGCATTACATAAACAAAGTCACCGAAATGAGAGGAGGGCTGATTCAAATTTTGGCGCGAAACTTTTTTAATGTTTTGTCATTGTTATCTAAAATTACAAGCTTGTCGAAGAAATTGATGAATTATCACAACTGTGTTGTGGTTGATTCTTGTAAATTATTCTTTTTATCTCAAATAAAAATAATGCCGAACGAGCATTGTTTTAGTGCACGCGAATTGGCCGGCGCGAATATCTTGGGGCGTTTTCGTAAATGCAGAAACAGTTCCAGGTGTTTCGAAAGTGTTTCGAAACAGGTCAGAAACAGGCAGAAACAGGTTTCTAAATTTAGAAAGTGTTTCTGCATTGTCAATAGCAACGCAGAAGCAGTTTCAGAAACATGAGAAACAGCCGAAACACACAAGATCTCTTTCATTTTCAACAATAGATGTCAGTTATTATCTGATGACGTGCTCCGATTGTTTATTGATTATTTATTGCGTCATCAGTCATGAAAACGAAAGCAGAAACATGTCAGAAACAATTCTGCGAAAAATGTGAAACACCCATGCCCCTGTTCCACTTTTTCAAGATGGCGGAATCAGCTGTTATTTACAGTTTCGATAACCATGGTTTTGATTGCCATGGTTTCAACAACGTATCATGAGCTGTTGAACACTGATGACTAGGTGGCTACTGCTTGACAGCCATCAATGCCTTTTCTAATTTTTCACGATCGGTCATTACATCTACGTATAAACTATGAAAGTATAAATGAAATAGTTATTTTCTCGCCTTATGCACTTGTTTTCAGCATCAACAAAGTTATCTGAAAATGACTGATTTTCAAACATTGAAAAGTAATCATTATGAGATTCTGCTTCTAACCACTGTGGCCGATGAAAGGTAGCTGGGTAAGGAGTGTGCAATTGAACCCACTTACTTTTAGCATAGGCATGAGTTTCTACGAATAACCCTTTTACATTATCCTCAAATTGATTATCTAGAAGTCAGTCATCAAAGAAGTTAAACAAAAATGATCAAACCATGGTTTTCCTCAAGCAAGGAGAGCGGTCTATGTTTCAGTGGGCACATCATGATGTCTCTGATTCAATCAAGAAATCATTCATACCATGAATTTCTTCCATATCTCGGATGACAGCCAGGTGAAAATGAAGGAGAATATGGATAAAATTTTAATTTGAAGTTTTCGAAGGTCACCATAGTGACTTTCAAACTTAAGCTAGCTTCTTGTTTCTTTTATGACATCATTCTTGACTTCGCTATACCGGCACTTCAAAAAATATTTAATTGGTGAGTCTCCTATATCTTCATTTTCTTTTATTCTTTATGCCTACAAAACTTAATCATTCATGTAGGTACAGGGATGTGGTGGAGGGGTAACGCGGTTTAACGCCGTTATACTTCCTAGGAATATACGACTACACCCCTGTGTAGGTATGAGATCTTCACCTGTCTTGCAATGTCAAAAAACAGAAACACGCGTATTTGGGACTTCGCAGGACTCCAATCGCAGGCGAACACTTAATTTCCGATGGCTTTTTTTGGATGACTTTATCAATGTTCAGGAACACCTCGTAAATTGTAGCCACTCGCCTCATTCAACTAGCTTCAGGAAAACCTTTTTCACAGGCAAAACATTTGACAGCGAAACAACCTTCACAGCGAAATAATGCGATAGTGGGATTAATTAAAACATTTTTTAGGCTATGCATATTCTTGGCATTTATTGACTATTAAAGGCCAACTAACACTTCACCGAGAATGAGCTTGTACTTGTGACAATAAAAGTTTCTTAGAATAGTTGGATTAATACCGCATACGCAGCCCATAGGCCACATTTTTGCCGCCTCGGCAAACCTCATTCGAAATCAGGGACTCAATCATCCAAACCACGCGTAATAATGATTGAACTACATTTTGTCCAAAAACGGTGATGACGGATATAGAATATTTATCATTGTAGTAAGTGCGGAGGACGAGCGCTTCTCGTCCTATGATCAAAACGCAACTGCAGTTACCGCACATTTATTGTAAGCAGGACGGGTATGATGGGTCCAGTTCGTCTTCAGCACTTGAGACATAGTTTTTTATTTGCACAACTCGGCAGTCAGATGAAAATAACGAGGGTGAGCTGTCTTCAACCGGTTAATAGCAGTAGTTATTTAATTTTCTAACATTTGCTTTTAGACCTTCGAATGTGCGAAATTATTATGGGCGATAGTCATCTGTCTGTTGGGATTTTTTTCTCAAATTGTCAAAATGATGATGAATTGATCATTATCTCGGGTTGCTTATTCAGTCAACTAAACTGTGCAGCTACCACCTTATTACTGCTATTATCCCGTACAGCTGCTGTAACCATCAATTCGCCCACACTAACTCCAAATCTAAAGTCAACTGCATTCATCCGAATTATGCACAAAAATTGCATTTTCTGAACATGAAAATTAGCGAAATATATATGTAGCCTTAATAAATAGATCAACGACTCGCAGAGTAAAATGAAAAGCACATGTGACAATGTATCATTCAGCTTTATGTTACGACAATTTTCAACTGTCAATTACAATATCTCAAAAAGAATTTAGATAGGTAAAATGCGAAGCAGTACGTTCGACACATGGTTGGAGAGTCATGGCTTCCCCATCGCTTTCGACCACCTCATCGGTCTCTGGAGTTAAAGAACATTCAGCTATGGCATTTTCTATTTCTTGTTTCGCCATTGTGAAGATCAGGTTCCAGCTGCAAGAAGAAAAGCGCATTTGAAGCCATATGTTAACACACTTACATTATACAACAGTTCAATGATAGCATCAATTATCGCATCAGAAGCCTGCTAAGTATCCGAAAATGTTCTGCATTATTCATGAGTTGACATTCAAAAGTCCTCTGTGAGTGTATGTCAATAAGATCAATATTTCACATATTAAGTTCTCCATTTCATGTAAACTGCACATATGCATGTGCATGAAAGCGTCAGCTGTTAAGCGTTACTAAACTGAGCCGCTGTCCCGAGTAAGCTTTCGCATAGTTATCTGATATGAAACTTAAATTGAGGAATAGGGGGATATACATATAAAATCAGTTTGCATTTTAAAATCCCGTGGAGTTCATTATTTTCAACATTGAGACCTCAGGTGAATCACTGATAATAGAAATAGTCGAACCATCACTGTCTCTGTCGTACACAGGATTTGGTTATGAATTATATTCCATCATAGAGCATTTCCTTGGACTTGGGTATGATGAATGCAACAGCATGGTTCATGGACATGCCCCAGCCGATGCACGGGGAAAGGCTCGATGCGAGCAAAAAATGTCGTCATAGAAATATGATGGGAGAAATCAGAGGAATATTACCGGACCCATTAAATAGCCTGCAGCTGATTTAGTTGCACTGAAAATATGCTAAACAAATGAAATGAGGGCCACGTTAATGGCAATTTGCACATCGATGTATCATTGCGTTATATGAGCAATTCTAGGGTGGCGATAATATAGCTTTATTAGATAAGTTATGTAACGAAGCAAAGTGCTTCAATGCAGATACGGTTGTACTTCATTTTATATCTCATTCATACATTTCCATGGTGCATCAAATATTACGATAAACCAAATCTAAATCTAATGATGGATGAGTAGAATGAAATATCTGTAGCAATTGAATAGGAATTTAAATCATGGATATATAGTGCTGCAATTGCAGAGAAAGTCTCATCCAACCAAATCACTTGGCCATTGATTTCGCACACGTCTTAAAACACTATAACACTTGATCTTAGAGCCAATCCATATTATATAGACTTATTTGTGAAGTGTAATATCTGCATGCTTTGATCAAGTCCTGAAGCACAAAGACGCTTGTGATCTCCCGAAGTTCGTGACCCGGTGTTATTTACAGTATAAAATTTAATAAATGTATTGAAATATACAGGACGTATCTTGGCAACAAAACAGACTGATTTTTTTGTTGCTACTAGGGTTAAAAAACATTGGTTTTGATATTCAATTAATCAATAATTAATAAATTATAATGGTTTCTTAGGACATTTGATTTAACTTTCGATTAGAAAAACTAATTATTGAAGGTTTAGATATTACAGAAATCTTAGTATCAAGTGTTGTCTGCTTTTATTGGTATTTGGGATCATTTCATGGGGAGTGAATGCACTTCCTGCACTTTCAGCACATAAAATTAAAACAGAATTCATGTCCTGATGATGGTCGCGTGCAGCGATTGAAAGAACTCGATAAAGCGCATGCATTAAATGTCCATCGTTTTCCACACGGATTTGCTCACAAGGGAACAAAATGACCAGAGTTTGTTACTTCATGCAATAGAATTTCTCTTTTGGTACTAATATTTAGTCGTAACTCCTTAACTGATGTGAGCGCAGCTCACTCGTGCGAACATAATAATGAACAACAAGACAGAACTTGTTATGTTAGTAGGAGAACGAATCGAGTCAGATTTCAGTATGCAGATTGAATAAGTCCTTCATTCCTCTTGTCAATGAATCATCAGTCGCTCAGATGTAGTCGTGTTTCAATCTGCAGTAAACCTGTGCTATTATTGAAATCATGAATTTGAATAGTTCAAGTGTAGTGGCGTTGTTTCCCAATTATTTGATGACAGAAACGGCTAACATCTACAGAGATCGAGATGGACATCCTGCGTCAGTGTACGGTAATAGCGCCGGGCACACCTCTGGGAGAAGTTTTAGGTAACATAATGGAAGCGGGATGACTGGGATTTTCTTTGTTTGGGGCAGATCCGGGCGCGGATTGCAAATTATCATTCCATAAATTTTTAGAAAACTTTCCAAAAGAAACGTCAGCATGACAACAAAAGGGAAGTAGACAGAATGAAATTCAATGCGTGCAGACCGCCCGAAGATGTGCTGAATCCTATGAAAACAAATGTAGCTCGTTGATGTGGCATATTTAGTTTCTGTGCAGCAATGACTTTTGTTGAAAAACATTGTTTTTAGCCCTAGTTGCAACAGTGAACTTAATTGCTAGTTAAATTATTCGGCCGCATATCATAATCACTATTCGGTGCATCACTTTTGTGCATAACCCCTAAAGATTATCACTTGATACAAATGTGAAATTTTAATTGGACTTCGAATGAAGCATAGAACAAGTCGAGTCGTTGAGAATTAGAAGTAACGCAATAATGCTTATATGAATTAGCCACTTAACCAAACGCTCAATAAAAATGCTTTTAACCAAAGCAGTAGCCAAAGGGAGGCAGGGAGCCACGACTTATTCATCTCTGTACTGTTCTTAAGTTAGAGAAATTTTTTTTGGCTAAAAAATAGAGCCCGATGAGTGATCAAATGTGTTCTAACTCAAAATCAAAGAATATAATTCAGCAAGAAGTAGATATTTTGGATTGAGAGAAATATTTTGATTGTTTAGCGCGTAAGTGGCATCAGTCATAAATCCTTGCCTTACGAATGTACTCAGTGCACCTGATAGAGACAACTGATATTTCAATTATTTTATAGGAAAGTCAAGTTGCAAGATATCATAAGAACTTCATTATTTTTATTTATATATTTCGACTACATCTATATCCGCAGCCATTATCAAGACAAACAGGAGGAATGACTTTAACAAAAATTGTGTCCTTCTGATGTTATAAGGTCCCCATCAAGCTCCTAAGCTCCGATTCGCTTGCACCTGTGTCATACAGACTTCCAACGAAGAAAATCCTGTCAGCAATCCACCCCACTGTTGGTCCTACAGAATCCTTCATGCAAATAGAATAATTAAATATATGTCTGCGTTTCTCAATTGAATAATGGGACATTGCTCTGCGTGATCTAATTGTGTTTTTCAAAGCAGAATTTATAGATTATTACTGCTGAATTAGACGGCATGCTGGTAGTGTGCTAAAGGATCATTGGACAAATACGCAAGAAATTTCAAGCAATGCCGGCTTGCTCATTGTGTACTTAAATTTACGCAGGGTATGGCAGCATTTGGAATAGGAAGTCATGTTGACGTTGACGTTGGGGATGTGAACTGGGTCTCATATCACGATTCCAGATATTGGATGAGCGCCGGTCATTCAAGTATGTTCCCACTTCTTCAATTTCATCATTGAGGATGCAACGCAATATTTGATAATTCCAGGAACATGACTACAAATTCACTTATTTTAGCTTAACTCGTTGCCCTGGTTACGATTCAAGCGTAACTTCAATGCATGCATCATGCGTTTTCAGATTGCTTAAGGCTTGCTTGCAAAATAGCATGACAGAGAATCAAATCAATAAACTAGAATTGCTGTCGATCTACGGCAATAGACCTGTAGATATCGACTGTGATGTGAATCATTTTTCAGTTTACGAGTAGCCTGCACGTAAAATAAAAGTAGCTTTAAAAATGATTTCTAGCATTTAACTAATTGCTGAATTTTGAAATTTAACAACAAATAATTGAGATATGTGGTTTTTGGCTATTACAAATTATGTAGGTGGTATTTTTGCAGTAGAATGGATTATGATCAGAAGTTTTAGTACTACATGGGGTCGTTTGTAAATACATGTAAGCTTTTAACGTGCTTCTTAATAACACAGCCTGCCTCTTGTACTTCCACAGTGCGATTTCATACCATGCATTTTGCCATATGGTGGAGACGAAAAAAATCTATTCATCTTACAAATGTATGATAATGCAGATACTCGCAAATGAACAGTATCAGTTACATTTTGACAGTCCCCTCATCAATTTGTGACTACGTCCTTTGAAGCAACCACGACAGATTCCTGGAGTGATCAATAACTTACATCTGATGAAGAAGTGAAGTGGATAAATGGCCATTTTTCCAGCTTCGATTGCAGTCCAACCGCAAGCTTCTAGAGATGGCTGTGTTGATCATTCACCGATCGAAATTTTTGACTGGTGCCATACTAGCGAAAGACAGTAAATTCATCTGAAAAAAAGAGTACATGTTAAAGAAAATAATATATTGGTCCATGAGCATACACTTAACATGCACCTCTGAAAAATAACCTTGAATGAAAAAGCAGTAGAACATAAATAACTGAACACCAAAAATATTAATGCTTAACATGTGCCTAAGCCTATACTAATAACGCAGAAACTTTAGCTGAAATATAGGTATCGCAGTCAGAACATGTTGCACTCGTGTAGTAGAATGCGTATGTATCGGCTCTGAACTAAGAAAAAGGTGACGATGCAAGTAAACAACCGATATATGAAATGCAAACATGCATATTACACTCATATTTTGAATATTTCTAGCCCATGCTTTGATCAGTTTGTACATACTATGAACATACTCTGACATGTATCGTGCGGTTACCGGCCCTAGAATGGTACAAGCGCATCCCTGCTTCTCGAAAGAGGTGACTAAAAGGGACTTGTGGTAGATACTGTTTTCGTTTGAGAGAACCGAGCGGTAAGATGTAATGTTTATTCACATTAGCGAAGTTAGTGAGACTTGGCATGCAAACACATTATGTGATTTACAAAGCGGCAATATCAAGGAGCGATAAAGGATAGCGTTATCAGCATGCAGTCATCTAAAGTGTCAGGTGTGGGCGCGAACAGATGAGCGAGACGTCAAGAGGGCAGACACTTAAGATACCACGGGACCACTGCCAATGTCTGACATGCACTTTGGGTGGTTTACCGGTTTCTTTCTCCCTTTTCTTTTTTCTTAAAATTCAGTGCCGACAGACCAATTTGACGATGGTCATAGACTCCTAGACATTGGTGGCCTGGACATGAGGCTAATAGCACAAGTGTACAACATGAGGGTCAACCTTCCACTGACATATGATGCTTTCTGATCACTTCTTAGTATCATGTGTTCCAATTATTTACAATTAATTTATGCGATATGTATTACACTCACAGATTGTCGATCACAAATGCTGTACATGCGGTTCAATTATTAATCCCAATAAAGTAAGAATTTCCAACTTAACTTCTGAAGAATCTCATTTCACCCATTCTGATCCCATCTATTTGATATGATATTCTTCTTCAGCGAATGAGCAAAAACGAAAGTACACGGTGGTAATCAGAATTCGTGTATATTCCCATTTCTCACATACTTGTAAACTCAGCGTTTCTTCGACGAGAGGTTCGTTATTTTAGCACAGTGTCATTACTGCGCACAATGACTCGTTCATTTAGAAAGTTTTTATAGACGCAATTGAAGAATGATCCTGTTATATATTTAGCAAATGGATAACCATTTTCACAATCACTTGGACAGATGGAATTCCTAGCGAATGTTTGAAAGAGATTGATGAATAACACACTCTGACTAGGACTTAGAAGAAATTTCTGGTGTAATAAATCTTTCGAAGACAGATGAGAAGCCAACTTCCAACGAAGAATTTATACATCATCGCTTGTGTTTTGCTGGGAATTCATCCCTCATCATGTACACAAATTTCCATGAAATCGATTGCCTTCATGTCCAGGCCACCATTATAGCGATGTCTTTGCAATGGTACAGGAAAACGCATATTGAGTATCTCGACATTTTAAAAACCTAACTTTGACAGAGGCGCGAACTGCTGTATAAGTTATTTGATGGAGGAATGCCAGGTACAATTTTCATATCTCATGTACATAACTGCATACCATCTACTGTCGATATACTTTACTTAGGGATAAAGTGACTTGGCATTAACCATCTGCCTCAGAATCTATCCATTAGAAAGAAAATCCGAAATATATGCAATGAATGTCTATTAGGCCACGTACATGGGAGATATGAAAATCTCTCCTAGCTAACTTTTTCTGCTCAATAGAGATCGATGAACTTCTTTACATTTCAAAAAAAATGTTTCTATTTTTGAAAATTAGTATATATTTCTTACCATATCATCAATATCAAACAATACGACACATTTGCAGGAAGACAACTGATTGACTAAATGGATTACATGGATTTGTTGATGTCAATTGCCATTACTTTGAGATGATAGCTAATATATTTCAAAAAGTCGGTGACATGGCAACCATCGAATTTTGCGTTTTAGCGATTCTTGGTCAAAATTATGAAAAAAACTCAACCCATTAGGGTCCTTCAGGAAACATTAGGATCCATCGCAATGATTTTGACTTATTATCTAGCCGGAACATAGCAATGAGGCATAGATTTCTCATTCATAACTGTACCTGTTGGAGAATGTGCCTCAGTAGCTTCCCCAGAAGATTTTCTCTGGGTGAGCTTTTTCTTTCTCGGGCTATCTGCAAGAAATTCACTTAAAAATGCAGGAGTGTAAAAAAGTTTTGTAAAAATTCCATGAAATTTTGAAAATTTTCTTATTCTCGGGGGAGGGGGTAGCGAGCACGGTAGCTACCCCTTTAAAAAAGCTAATGATGAAGCTTGATTTCGTATCAATGTAGTTCCTAAATCGTAAATTTATATCGTAGAAAAACGCAAGCTCTAATCGCTTCCTCTATTCGCTTAGATGCATTGCTGTAGGCTGAACGACATTTGACATTTTATCAAAATATTTTTTGCCTGGTTTCAAATTTTGAGAAACTAGGAAATTACATAGGTGGGCCTACTGGCAAATGTGATCTGATTGTGTAAAAATTGAGCTAGTTAAATTCTGGTTGATATTTGAATAATAATTGACAGAGATGCGAAGTTCGACTGAATACTGCCATGTCACCCCATCGATGGGGTGACATTCAAATTAGAATGTCAATAACGCTTCCTACAGAAGTTCTAATACAAAATAGTTGGGAGATACTCTGCATATCACGGGCAAAGTATTAAGCTTTTTCTTTCACTATTTGGACATTTTGGATGAATTGGATGATATGCTGTCATGTCACACAATTCTTCCCTACCTATCTTCGACAGTACGTGTGCAATAGGGAAGTGGTAGGAGCTGATTCCAATCAATCATAGGCGGTGTTCTACGAGGATCCTCGATTGGTCCTCTTGCATTTGGATTTTTTCTGAATTGGTGATTTCCTGTGATGATATTAAGTTAGCGAAGAAGTTAAGAAGAAACGATTCTGCGCGTGTTATCCAAGTAGCACAGAACGCAGTATGGCAGTGTTGAATATCTATGAACAATAAACTTTCATTCGTTTGTGTGTTGCGTCATTCATTCATTTAATTCCTTCATTGTATATGCCATGCCATTGATTTGCTTTATCTGATTAATGCTCGTTGCGAAGTGTCAGTTACACGCGGACTTGATTTTCACAATACAGTTATACGTGGATCAGAGTTGTCGTTCTCTCTTAAATGTAAAACCTCAAATTCAGCATTGGCGACGAGGAAAGCAGAAATGGACAAGTTTGCTGCTCCAGTACTGTCTGCAAACCCTAATGAAGCTGACTGGATTTTCTTTGCAAGACAATTTGAGAACTACCTGGCCATTGTCAAAGCAGACAAAGATCAAAAGTTACCGCTTCTGATGAACTGCATTGGTCGTGATAGAATCCTCATTTTCGACGGGTTACCATCTCCAAAGACTGATTATGCAGAAACAATAGACCGCTCTAATGACCACTTTACAGGTCGCACTTCAGTTCTGCTCAAGAGAAAGCTTATTTATGAGGCTAAGTAAGGTACTGATGAAAGTGTTACAGACTTTGCATGCCGTCTAAGGCGACTTGTAGCCGATTGTGACTTGGGTTCAACTGCTTCAGTTCTTTTACGAGATTTCATCGTGATTGGAGTCGCGGATGATCGTCTGGGTGAGCGTCTCCTTGCGGAGGATGCGAAGTCCCTTACATTTGAACTTGCCATTGCGAGAGGAGAAGCCTTCGAACGTGCCAAGAAAGAAAGAAGCCGGACAATTGCTGCTGTGGGACAAACCTTCAAGCCCAAACTGTTGAAGTTGCTCCTGAAAGAGATGAAAAGATATCCAATGCTAGATGCTATCTCTGTGATTCTTCAAGTCACTTGGCGAACGATGCTGCGTGTCCCGCGAAGAATTCCATCTGCAGATCCTGTTCAAGACTCGGTCATTTTCTGAGGTGTTGCCGATCGAAACCAATCAAAACAGATACTGTTGGTCGTTCCAGTTATAACCCACCGAAGCAGGTGCGAGAGGTAAGGCCGGTTCTATCTCTGAATTTAATATTTTTTCTTTTGAAGACTGTACTGTAAAGAAAATAGTATTCATTGACAATGTGCCAAAGTTTGTAATTCTTGATAGCGGCGCTCAGGTTAATGTTATGCCTAGATACCTTGTTGAAAACAAAGCTTTAACCCCTACAAATGTTCGCATCAAAAGTTGGGGCAATTTTGAAGTGAATGTCCTAGGAAGTGCATATTTTTCTGTTTCCTGCAATAATCGTACAGTAGAGGCAGAATTCTATGTAGTTGAAGTTGACGCGATGAGTCCGCTATTTTCACTCAAATTGTTACGTGAGCTCGACTTGATATCAGAATTGCATGATAAGCCTACAAATACTTGTACTGATTTAAACAACGCAGCTGTAATGTCCATGTTGAATAATGTTGATAAATGTGATTTTGGAAATATTACGTTGAACAGTCTCGACACTGAATACCCAACGCTGTTTTCCGTTTCTAATGATGATTGTATTAATACGGGATATAAATATCGAGTTGTACTTAAGGATAATTTCATGCCCTACTGTGCCCCAACTAGGCGAGTTCCTCCTGTCTTATTAAATAAGCTAAGGAATGTACTCGATGATATGGTAGACAAGGGAATCATAAGGAAAATTGAAAAGCCGACTGAGCACTGCGCTCCCATGGTTATAGCGTTCAAGTCAAGTTGTGATTTGAGGGTATGTTGCGATTTTCGACGCCTAAATCATTCATTAAGACAAGAGTTGTATCAAATACCAACATTTAACGACCTGGCGGCTAGGGTTACGCAACCAAAGATATGGAGTCGGCTAGATTGCAAGAATTCATTTTGGCAAGTGCCTGTACATGAAGATAGCCAGGAGATTCTTACTTTCTCAACCCCATTCGGCAGATATTGTTATCAACGTCTTCCGTTTGGTATTGCTTCGGCTCCGGAGGTGTTTACACGGGTTCTTCAAGATATACTTAGTGGAATTGACAATGTGCTTGTATATGTTGATGATATCGCTATTGTTGCAAAGAATATCGAGACTCATAATGCTATATTACGTAAAGTATGCGAACGATTATCTCAAGCTGGTGTCAAACTGAATAGAGATAAATGTATGATTTCGACCAAAAGTATTGATTTCCTGGGCCACGTTTGGTCTTGAGATGGTATATTTTCTGATCCCCAAAAATTGGAGGCTATTCGGAAACTGCCAATTCCTAGAGATCAGGAAGCGCTAAGGTCCTTTTTGGGTTTAGCTGGTTATTTGGGAAATGATGGCATCCCGCATTTCAGCACATTAACAAAGACTCTCTGGGGAAATGATGAAAAGATCAAATTTTGTCTGGAACAATGAAAATATTACTGCTTTCGAAAGACTTAGATCAGAAATTATTTCAGACAGATGTCGAACGTTCTTTGATCCAACAAAGAAAGTCGTGATTCAAACTGATGCTAGTCCGACTGGTATTGGAAGCGTATTATTACAGGAGGGTATACCACCCATCAAGAGCTCTTACCGCAACAGAGGCGAGGTACTCACAAATAGAACGAGAATTTATAGGCTTGGTATTTGGGCTCACTCGTTTCAGTAAACTATTCTTTGGTATTGAGTTTGAGGTACAAAATGACCACTTGCCGATAGTACAACTTTTCAAGAAACCTATAGATGTATTATCGAACAGTCTCCAGAGGTGGATGATTGTGATCCAGCATCATGTATTTCAAATTAAACATATCAAGGGATCGAGTAACGTACTTACAGATGGTTTATCGAGAAACTCAATCAAGATAGATCCATCTGATGAAGAAATAAACCGAGGATACAGTATGCTTTTTGATGAAAAGTAATCCACTCAACTTAAAGATGCTTGCAGAAGCTACAGACGAAGACGTAGAACTTCAGGACGTCGTGCGTCTAATACAAAGTGGTTGGACTCAAAAGTACTCTATTCATATCCGTCCCTATTATCTACAGAGATTTGAATTAAATTTGAAAATATGCAATGATCGCTTTATAATTTGTAGAGGCGATCAGGTGATAATTCCTCAATCGATGAAAGAAAATGTCATGAATGTCACTCATGAGGGTCACTGTGGCATATCTAAAATGAAGTCTAATATTCGTAGCCATGCTTACTGGATCGGTATGAATTCTGATATCGACGACTATGTCAGGAAGTGCACTGCTTGTACTGTCTATCAGACTAGATGTGATCCCGCACCATCAACTGTAGTGGCGGAAAATGTGGATACGATTTGGGAGAAAATATCCATTGATTTAACTGGGCCTAGTCAAGTTCTTGATAACAAGGTTCTATTAACAATCATCGATCTGCATTCAAGGTTCCCGGAGATATTTATTTTAAATCGAGGTACATCTCATGAAATTATACAACATTTGCGCTCAGTTTTTGCCAGATTCGGGCTGCCGAAAGTAATAATTTCCGATAATGGTTCAGTATTTAAATCATCTGAATTTACTGATTTTCTTAAATGTTGTGGAATAACCCATTCATTTGCTTCCCTTTACTATCCAAGAGGAAATTCAACAATCGAACGCTTGCACGGAACATTGAAGAACAGATTGAAGGGTATTCGGAATGGATCAAGAATATCTCTAGAGGCTGCAATCGATCAGGCACTCTTCGATGTACGGAGTTCAGCGAATTATGTCAATGACGAGACACCTTTTCAGCGATTTTTCAACAGACCAATGCTAACGGAAGTAAGTATGCTTAACGACAAACCTACTTCTCCAGTGTCGAGGAAGAGATCTGTGAACCAGGAATATTCCAGTAAATATTCTAGAATCAGAAATTATAATGTTGGTCAACGTATTTTGATCAGGAAGGGTGATGGTCAGCCAAATATTCAGGAGGGTAAAATTGTCAGGAAGATAAGGAAATATACTTACCTGGTGGATCTTGATGGTCGTCATGCTAGGTATAATCAGAGGAATATAAAGCCGTTACATGGGCAGGGCATTAGTCGCGATTTCTCAGCTGACTTAGCGTATGATGATGTAAGTCAGGGTAAATGTCTATCTTTAACTAATTCCCATTCAACTAGGAGGTATCCATCTCGTGTGAGAAGACCTCCACAATATTTTGGTGATAGAGTAACTTCGTTATTATCTGATCTTTATGTTTTGCATGTATGTATCATATGCATTAAAAAGTTTTCTTTTTGAAATTCAGATTCTGGATTTTCCCACTGTTGGGAAAGTGTTGAATATCTATGAACAATAAACTTTCATTCGTTTGTGTGGTGTGTCCATAGAGGTAGAGTTTAGTAGAGTGCTGAGTAACCGGCACGCGTGCGTGTTTTCCCTATTCGTCTGCGATCCGATTCTTATCGACGCTGTATGGCAAGAAGCGACATCGGCCATACAGCCACAATCACATCAATCTCCATCAGAGATGGTGATATCGTGCAGTGCATACAACTGTTTTAACAGGAAAACAAAGGAGCCAACACTATCATTTCATCGTTTTCCGAATGATACAAGTAGATCGGAGCAATGGGTCATCGCGACGCGTCGGAGAGATTGGCGACCTACAAAATATTCCTTTTTGTGTGGCGAGCATTTTACACTTAATGATTTCCATCCTCCTGATTCGGCGAATCGACGATTATTAAAATCTGATGCCGTGCCAAGTATATTTGACTTTCCTGAACACCTCAAACCTCCAACAGCGAAAAAGCGCCGACTTCTTCATTATAATATTGATCCATCATCGAGTGAGACAGTTACTTGTGCAAGTTGTGACACAAAAGATGAATATATAGCTAAGCCTCGAAAAAGATTCAATTACTTCAGAGAGAGAAGAAAAACACGAAATTGCGATTAAAGCGAAGAAACGTTAAAGTAAAGAAAGTCAGTGATCTTCTCAATAATATGATAAAGAATAATCAAGTAAGTCGTGATGAAGCTACCGTCATCGAGTCTTGCTTAAGTGGAACAAACTTATCATTGATTCAAAATGAAATCAAAAATATTCGACGTCAACCGAAAGGTTATCGCTATACTTCTGATATTATGAGTTTTGCTGTGACAGTTATTTTTATTCGCCTGCGGCTTATAATTACATTCGAAAGGTACTTTGTTTACCTCATCCGTCCCACGTACGTGCTCTATCTTCGTCCATAAATTGTGAGCCTGGTAGTTTATCTGAAGTTTTTACTCACATTAAAAATCTTGTGGAAACTGATGCCGACTTCAGAGATATGGTTATCATGGTTGATGAAATGAGCATTAGAAAAGAAACCGTTTGGGACCGTCATCTCATTCTTTCACGGGGTTCGTTGATTTTGGAGGAGAACTAACTGATGTGCTGGCATCCGAAGCGCTTGTGGTAATGACCGTGAGTTTCCGAAAGCGCTTCAAAATGCCGATTGCTTATTATCTTACTCAAGGCGCAAGTGGTAAACAGCTGCAACAAGTGCTTTTTGATTGCATTAAGAGACTCACCGAGATTGGTTGTCGTGTTTTGGCATGTGTTTGTGATGGTGCATCAAAGAATCAGACTGCTGCCAAAATGATGGTTGTAGCTGTTGATGGCTTCAATATCATACATAATTTTTCCTTACCCGGACAGACCGACTGATAAAGTATATTGGATTTATGATATCTGTCACATGTTGAAGTTGATTAGAAACATATTGGTGATTTCAAAGTGATATACGAAATTGATGATAATGACAGCGTCAACCTATCAAGTGGTTTTACATAGAACAGTTATACAAATTACAGTCAAATGACACGCTCTTCCTGGCAAACAAATTAAGAGCCAAACATATTCACTATCATTCCGTTAAGATGCATGTCGCGACCGCTACTCAGACATTGAGTTCATCAACAACAGACGCAATTTATTTCTTACGGGAAGATGAAAAATTGCCAGCGTTTACTGGAAGTGAGGCTACCACGAACTTCATTCGTAGAATCGATCGCTTGTTCGATATCCTTAATTCCAGAAATTCTTATTCTAAAGGACAAAAAGCACCTCTTTCATTAAACAATAAGGAGAGGTGGCATCCATTCTTGCAAGAAATGATTCTGTATCTTTCAAAACTTGAAGGTCCACACCTTGTTCCTCTCATTCAGTCTCGTAGAAGACTGCCATCATTGGTTTTGTGACCAGCATATTATCTGTTTGTGACATCGCTCAATCATTATTGAACGATGGACTACAGCATATGTTGACTTACAGATGCAGTCAAGACGATTTAGAACTGTTATTCTCAAGGATACGAAGAAAAGGAGGATGGAATAACAATCCCAAGTTCTGCTCAATTTAAAGCTGCCATTCGCTCGCTTGTTTTAAAAAACTCAGTCGAATCTTCTATCAGTAGTAACTGCCGTGACTTTGCAGATAAATGAATCGCATCTTGAGATCAGAAAAATCTCTTTGAAAGATATAGACCAAGTGAAGCTATCGATTGGGATATTGATATTCTGAAAAAAAATTCTCCTGATTTTTTATTGAACAGTGACCTTTTAGAATGGAAACAAAATGTATTACATTACGTCTCTGGTTATATTTCTAGAAAATTACGTACTACTATCCAATGTGAAGACTGTAGTGCCATTCTTGACATTCTCAAACTGACGTTTTCCAAGCCTCTTCATCTCTTCTTCGTCGTAAAGAACGGTGGTGGTCTTGTTAATATATTCTTTCAAGGCGTCTTCAAAGTCACAACAGCCACTGAAAACGGACACTGCGTTACGCATATTCCTGGCTTCTCACAGTGGACAAGTTTTGCAATTCATTAAAATTTATTGATATGAAGGTCGAAACTATCGTAATTACATCTCTCAGTGACAAAATTAAATCAGGATATTAATATTATTTCCTGATCTCAAAAAACCATATCTTAGATCAGGAAAATCAATGAGAACCACGTGTTTTGGAAAACTCGTACGAATGATTATAATCGGCTTACGTATCGACTGAGATTTTTCCACTATGCGAAGTCATAACAAAGATTCAACTATTTTGAAAAATCGACCGTCTAAAAGAAAAGGTGCTGAATAATACAGTTTTTTTCCGAAACATTTGAATCATTTGATTTTGGTAAGATAAAGCAACTTGCAAAAGACGGCAAAAACTTTTAATTTGAAATCGTCCAACTTATATGTTGAAGTAAGAAAGATCATGGGTAACGATACACTGATCAACGAAATTATTATGATATTTGAGATAAAAAATAAATATAATATATGTACATAGATATCGTCGACTGCGGATAAGATTAACGTATTCGTATATTATGAAAAAATAATTACTTTATCCATATAGGCCTGAAAATGAAACTTATACTTGAATTAGTGATTCTGATATTCATTTATAATAGTTATTTACTTTTAACTTCAAATTGAATTTGCGATAGTAAATAAAATAGGAAAATACACAATTGGTTATTGGCCTATTCAAGATCGACATATTTTGGAAACGCGAGGGAAACACTCGTACAACATTTCCTTTAGTCCAAGTCATCTCATACCACTACGCAAGTGGTGGGCGTATACCTCGCGCTTTACTTGCCATACAGCTAACTTCATAATCGGCTCGCAGGGAAAAGGCAAGTCAGCACTTCTACTAAGCTCTATCTCTAGTGGTTGCGTCATTCATCTCAATTAATTCCCTTCATTGTACATGCTATGCCATTGATTATGGCTTTATCTTGATTAATGCTCGTTGCGAACGCGGTGTCAGTTACGTGTGGACTTGAATTTCACATAATACAGTTATACGTGGATCAGAGTTGTCGTTCTCTCTCTAAATGTAAAACCCAAATTCAGCAAGCAGGGGAGTATTTAAAATAAAAATAATTGCATTTTAACAGTGTATATTTCCAGCAACAGGCATCTCGACTTGTCAAGATAGTCCCATCAAATATGCCACTGAAGTCCAACATCGAATTTCTCAGTTTTACTGTTCTGAGGGGCTTGAAGCCTTTTCAACCAAAAGATGATTTCATTAATCCTGTGCATTTCTTCAATAGGAAGGATACTTGAGCACGCCTTTGCTGTCATAATTCAATATCAAAATAACGCTTCAATGAGTATGATCCGTTGTCCAGCAAAACTCTACTCTCAAAACTTCACGGTGTAACAATCTCATAATAAACTCTACTCTCAATAACCACTAAATGCATAGAAAAATGGTAAAAATAGCGGAGTAAACGATCGCGCAACGAATTTTTCATAACGTAGAGGAAGGAGCAGAACCAAGGAGAATGAAAATAGAGACAAACGATCGAGTTAAGACACTTTCTGATGGCGCGTTTCTTGCTACCTGTTGTGCGTGATTTGGGTACTTCCTCTTTCCCCCCCCCCACACACACACACATCTTCCAACTTTTCCATTTTCATCAAATTTCGTCAAACAGTCACATAGGATTTAGAATGGACTTCATCTGTCACTGAGTGACAGTACAGCACCACTGAGAAGTCTTACTTGAACCTGGGATGAAGGATTGGTCCCCTTGGGATACCTCAGCCAGAATTTACAAGGTACAGCTGTGATCATGAACTTCGTGGATTGTTGTCTACAGACAATGAGAAGCAGTTGTCTAGTATCTGAGACTGTTGCAAGCTCATCGCCTACACACAACGCTTTTGCGACAGTAGTGAGACAGGATGCAAGAGAAGATCGTGCATCGAGAGACGATGCAAAAATCTCGGGTGACAACAACAAAAATGTGGTGGGGGGAAGAATAGAAGCACCGTGATTTGGAGTCTCTTATAGATGAGAATTGAGGCGTGTAAATAGACGTGGAACGAATATTCTCTGGTGAATCAGCCGGTGTTTATATTCATTTTATGAATGAGACATAACGCAAGTCAATCCAGAGGTTCACGTGGAATACACGTGATGAAATCAAATATCATGAAGAAATCATGACAACAAACCAACGTGAATTTTTGATTAAAGATAAGCACCATTGCTGATACATGAAAAATTTCGCTCAGGACCAACTTTCTCTGAATATTTAAAAACGAAAGTATTAACTGTTTCTGAATCAGTGATTGTAGATGGATTTCCCTGTTTCTCAAGGTCAAAAAACAGATTCTCAAGGTCAAAAACAGTTTCGCCTGTTTTCTTTTCTGCATTTACGA